>JAVTVY010035404.1:0-147368 GCA_036873755.1 Hanleya hanleyi | reverse complement strand
AGATACCTAATGATCATCCTTGACTGGTACAGATACCTAATGATAAGCCTTGTCCAGTACAGATACCTAATGATCAGCCCTGTCTAGTACAGATACCTAATGATCAGCCTTGTCTAGTACAGATACCTAAAGATCAGCCTTGTCTATCACAGATACCTAATGATCAGCCTTTTCTAGAACAGATACCTAATGATCAGCCTCGTCTAGTACAGATACCTAAAGATCAGCCTTGTCTAGTACAGATACCTAATGATCTGCCTTGTCTAGTACAGGCACCTAATGATCAGCCTTTTCCAGTACAGATACCTAATGATTAGCCTTGACTGGTGCAGATACCTAATGATCAGCCTTGTCCAGTACAGATACCTAATGATCAGCCCTGTCTAGTACAGATACCTAATGCTCAGCCTTGTCTAGTACAGATACCTAAAGATCAGCCTTGTCTATCACAGATACCTGATGATCAGCCTTTTCTAGCACAGATACCTAATGACCAGCCTGGTCTAGTACAGATACCTAAAGATCAGCCTTGTCTAGTACAGATACCTAATGATCAGCCTTGTCTAGAACAGATACCTAATGATCAGCCTTGTCTAGTACAGATACCTAATGATCAGCCTTGTCTAGTACAGATACCTAAAGATCAGCCTTGTATATCACAGATACCTAATGATCAGCCTTGTCTATCACAGATACCTAATGATCAGCCTTGTCTAACACAGATACCTAATGATCACCCTTGTCCAGAACAGATACCTAATGATCTGCCTTGTCTAGTATAGGCACCTAATGGTGAGCCTTGCCTAGTACAGATACCTAATTATCAGCCCTGTCTAGTACAGATATCTAATGATCAGCCTTGTCTGGTACAGATACCTAATGATCAGCCTTGTCTGGTACAAATACCTAATGATCAGCCTTGTCTAGTACAAATACCTAATGATCAGCCTTGTCTAGTACAGATACCTAAAGATCAGCTCAGCCTTGTCTATCACAGATATCTAATGATCAGCCTTTTCTAGTACAGATACCTAATGACCAGCCTTGTCTAGTACAGATACGTAAAGATCAGCCTTGTCTAGTACAGATACCTAATGATCAGCCTTGACTAGTACAGATACCTAATGATCAGCCTTGTCTAGTATAGATACCTAATGATCGGCCTTGTCTATTACAGATACCTAAAGATCATCCTCATCTAGCACAGATGCCTAATGATCTGCCTTGTCTGGTACAGATACCTAATGATCAGCCTTGTCTAGTACAAATACCTAATGATCAGCCTTGTCTAGTACAGATACCTCAAGATCAGCTCAGCCTTGTCTATCACAGATACCTAATGATCAGCCTTCTCTAGTACAGATACCTATTCACCAGCCTTGTCCAGTACAGATACCTAATGATCAGCCTTGTCTAGTACAGATACCTAATGATCAGCCTTGTCTAGTATAGATACCTAATGATCAGCCTTGTCTAGTACAGATACCTAAAGATCATCCTCATCTAGCACAGATGCCTAATGATCTGCCTTCTCTGGTACAGATACCTAATGATCAGCCTTGTCTAGTACAAATACCTAATGATCAGCCTTGTCTAGTACAGATACCTCAAGATCAGCTCAGTCTTGTCTATCACAGATACCTAATGATCAGCCTTTTCTAGTACAGATACCTATTGTCCAGCCTTGTCTAGTACAGATACCTAATGATCAGCCTTGTGAAGTACAGATACCTAATGATCAGCCTTGTCTGGTGCAGATAACTAATGATCAGCCTTGTCTAGTACAGATACCTAATGATCAGCCTTGACTGGTACAGATACCTAATGATCAGCCTTATCTGGTACAGATACCTAATGATCAGCCTTGTCTGGTACAGATACCTAATGATCAGCCTTGTCTAGTACAGATACCTAATGATCAGCCTTGTCTATCTAGTACAGATACCTAATGATCAGCCTTGTCTATCTAGTACAGATACCTAATGATTAGCCTTGTCTGTCTAGTACAGATATCTAATGGTCAGCCTTGTCTAGTACAGATACCTAATGATCAGCCTTGTCCAGTACAGATACCTAATGATCAGCCTTGTCTGGTGCAGATACCTAATGATCAGCCTTGTCTAGTACAGATACCTAATGATCAGCCTTGTCTGGTACAGATACCTAATGATCAGCCTTATCTGGTACAGATACCTAATGATCAGCCTTGTCTGGTACAGATACCTAATGATCAGCCTTGTCTAGTACAGATACCTAATGATCAGCCTTGTCTAGTATAGGCACCTAATGATCAGCCCTGTCCAGTACAGGCACCTTATGATCAGCTCTGTCTAGTACAGATACCTAATGATCAGCCTCGTCTAGCACAGATACCTAATGATCAGCCTTGTCTAGTACAGATACCTAATAATCAGCACTGTCTAGTACAGATACCTAATGACCAGCCTTGTCTAGTACAGATACCTAATGATCAGCCTTGTCAAGTACAGATACCTAATGATCAGCCTCGTTTAGCACAGATACCTAATGATCTGCCTTGTCTAGTACAGATACCTAATGATCAGCCGTGTCTGGTACAGATACCTAATGATCAGCCTTGTCTAGCACAGATACCTAATGATCAGCCTTGTCAAGTACAGATACCTAATGATCAGCCGCGTTTAGCACAGATACCTAATGATCTGCCTTGTCTGGTACAGATACCTAATGATCAGCCTTATCTGGTACAGATACCTAATGATCAGCCTTGTCTGGTACAGATACCTAATGATCAGCCTTGTCTAGTACAGATACCTAATGATCAGCCTTGTCTAGTATAGGCACCTAATGATCAGCCCTGTCCAGTACAGGCACCTTATGATCAGCTCTGTCTAGTACAGATACCTAATGATCAGCCTCGTCTAGCACAGATACCTAATGATCAGCCTTGTCTAGTACAGATACCTAATGATCAGCACTGTCTAGTACAGACACCTAATGACCAGCCTTGTCTAGTACAGATACCTAATGATCAGCCTTGTCAAGTACAGATACCTAATGATCAGCCTCGTTTAGCACAGATACCTAATGATCTGCCTTGTCTAGTACAGATACCTAATGATCAGCCTTGTCTGGTACAGATACCTAATGATCAGCCTTTTCTAGTACAGATACCTAATGATCAGCCTCATCTAGCACAGATGCCTAATGATCTGCCTTGTCTGGGACAGATACCTAATGATCAGCCTTGTCTAGTACAGGCACCTGATGATCAGCCTTGTCTAGTATAGGCACCTAATGGTGAGCCTTGCCTAGTACAGATACCTAATGATCAGCCTTGTCCAGTACAGATACCTAATGATCAGCCTTGTCCAGTACAGATACCTAATGATCAGCCTTGTCCAGTACAGATACCTAATGATCAGCCCTGTCTAGTACAGATACCTAAAGATCAGCCTTGTCTAGTACAGGCACCTAATGGTCAGCCTTGTCTAGTACAGATACCTATTGATCAACCTTGTCTATCTAGTACAGATACCTAATGATCAGCCTTGTCTATCTAGTACAGATACCTAATGATTAGCCTTGTCTATCTAGTACAGATATCTAATGGTCAGCCTTGTCTAGTACAGATACCTAATGATCAGCCTTGTCCAGTACAGATACCTAATGATCAGCCTTGTCTGGTACAGATACCTAATGATCTGCCTTGTCCAGTACAGAATCCTAATGATCAGCCTTGTCTGGTCCAGATACCTAATGATCAGCCTTGTCTGGTACAGATACCTAATGATCTGCCTTGTCCAGTACAGATACCTAATGATCAGCCTTGTCTAGTACAGATACCTAATGATCAGCCTTGTCCAGTACAGATACCTAAAGATCTGCCTTGTCTGGTACAGACACCTAATGATCAGCCTTGTCTAGTACAGGCACCTAATGATCAGCCTTGTCCAGTACAGATACCTAATGATTAGCCATGACTGGTACAGATACCTAATGATCAACCTTGTCCAGTACAGATACCTAATAATCAGGCCTGTCTAGTACAGATACCTAATGACCAGCCTTGTCTAGTACAGATACCTAAAGATCAGCCTTGTCTATCACAGATACCGAATGATCAGCTTTTTCTAGTACAGATACCTAATGATCATCCTTGACTGGTACAGATACCTAATGATAAGCCTTGTCCAGTACAGATACCTAATGATCAGCCCTGTCTAGTACAGATACCTAATGATCAGCCTTGTCTAGTACAGATACCTAAAGATCAGCCTTGTCTATCACAGATACCTAATGATCAGCCTTTTCTAGAACAGATACCTAATGATCAGCCTCGTCTAGTACAGATACCTAAAGATCAGCCTTGTCTAGTACAGATACCTAATGATCTGCCTTGTCTAGTACAGGCACCTAATGATCAGCCTTTTCCAGTACAGATACCTAATGATTAGCCTTGACTGGTGCAGATACCTAATGATCAGCCTTGTCCAGTACAGATACCTAATGATCAGCCCTGTCTAGTACAGATAGCTAATGCTCAGCCTTGTCTAGTACAGATACCTAAAGATCAGCCTTGTCTATCACAGATACCTGATGATCAGCCTTTTCTAGCACAGATACCTAATGACCAGCCTTGTCTAGTACAGATACCTAAAGATCAGCCTTGTCTAGTACAGATACCTAATGATCAGCCTTGTCTAGAACAGATACCTAATGATCAGCCTTGTCTAGTACAGATACCTAATGATCAGCCTTGTCTAGTACAGATACCTAAAGATCAGCCTTGTCTATCACAGATACCTAATGATCAGCCTTGTCTATCACAGATACCTAATGATCAGCCTTGTCTAACACAGATACCTAATGATCACCCTTGTCCAGAACAGATACCTAATGATCTGCCTTGTCTAGTATAGGCACCTAATGGTGAGCCTTGCCTAGTACAGATACCTGATTATCAGCCCTGTCTAGTACAGATATCTAATGATCAGCCTTGTCTGGTACAGATACCTAATGATCAGCCTTGTCTGGTACAAATACCTAATGATCAGCCTTGTCTAGTACAAATACCTAATGATCAGCCTTGTCTAGTACAGATACCTAAAGATCAGCTCAGCCTTGTCTATCACAGATATCTAATGATCAGGCTTTTCTAGTACAGATACCTAATGATCAGCCTTGTGAAGTACAGATACCTAATGATCAGCCTTGTCTGGTGCAGATACCTAATGATCAGCCTTGTCTAGTACAGATACCTAATGATCAGCCTTGTCTAGTACAGATACCTAAAGATCAGCTCAGCCTTGTCTATCACAGATATCTAATGATCAGGCTTTTCTAGTACAGATACCTAATGATCAGCCTTGTGAAGTACAGATACCTAATGATCAGCCTTGTCTGGTGCAGATACCTAATGATCAGCCTTGTCTAGTACAGATACCTAATGATCAGCCTTGTCTGGTACAGATACCTAATGATCAGCCTTGTCTGGTACAGATACCTAATGATCAGCCTTATCTGGTACAGATACCTAATGATCAGCCTTGTCTGGTACAGATACCTAATGATCAGCCTTGTCTAGTACAGATACCTAATGATCAGCCTTGTCTAGTATAGGCACCTAATGATCAGCCCTGTCCAGTACAGGCACCTTATGATCAGCTCTGTCTAGTACAGATACCTAATGATCAGCCTCGTCTAGCACAGATACCTAATGATCAGCCTTGTCTAGTACAGATACCTAATAATCAGCACTGTCTAGTACAGATACCTAATGACCAGCCTTGTCTAGTACAGATACCTAATGATCAGCCTTGTCAAGTACAGATACCTAATGATCAGCCTCGTTTAGCACAGATACCTAATGATCTGCCTTGTCTAGTACAGATACCTAATGATCAGCCTTGTCTGGTACAGATACCTAATGATCAGCCTTTTCTAGTACAGATACCTAATGATCAGCCTCATCTAGCACAGATGCCTAATGATCTGCCTTGTCTGGGACAGATACCTAATGATCAGCCTTGTCTAGTACAGGCACCTAATGATCAGCCTTGTCTAGTATAGGCACCTAATGGTGAGCCTTGCCTAGTACAGATACGTAATGATCAGCCTTGTCCAGTACAGATACGTAATGATCAGCCTTGTCCAGTACAGATACCTAATGATCAGCCTTGTCCAGTACAGATACCTAATGATCAGCCCTGTCTAGTACAGATACCTAAAGATCAGCCTTGTCTAGTACAGGCACCTAATGGTCAGCCTTATCTAGTACAGATACCTATTGATCAGCCTTGTCTATCTAGTACAGATACCTAATGATCAGCCTTGTCTATCTAGTACAGATACCTAATGATCAGCCTTGTCTATCTAGTACAAATACCTAATGATCAGCCTTGTCTAGTACAGATACCTAAAGATCAGCTCAGCCTTGTCTATCACAGATATCTAATGATCAGCCTTTTCTAGTACAGATACCTAATGACCAGCCTTGTCTAGTACAGATACGTAAAGATCAGCCTTGTCTAGTACAGATACCTAATGATCAGCCTTGTCTAGTACAGATACCTAATGATCAGCCTTGTCTAGTATAGATACCTAATGATCAGCCTTGTCTAGTACAGATACCTAAAGATCATCCTCCTTGTCTATCACAGATATCTAATGATCAGGCTTTCAGTACAGATACCCAATGATCAGCCTTGTGAAGTACAGATACCTAATGATCAGCCTTGTCTGGTGCAGATACCTAATGATCAGCCTTGTCTAGTACAGATACCTAATGATCAGCCTTGTCTGGTACAGATACCTAATGATCAGCCTTATCTGGTACAGATACCTAATGATCAGCCTTGTCTGGTACAGATACCTAATGATCAGCCTTGTCTAGTACAGATACCTAATGATCAGCCTTGTCTAGTATAGGCACCTAATGATCAGCCCTGTCCAGTACAGGCACCTTATGATCAGCTCTGTCTAGTACAGATACCTAATGATCAGCCTCGTCTAGCACAGATACCTAATGATCAGCCTTGTCTAGTACAGATACCTAATGATCAGCACTGTCTAGTACAGATACCTAATGACCAGCCTTGTCTAGTACAGATACCTAATGATCAGCCTTGTCAAGTACAGATACCTAATGATCAGCCTCGTTTAGCACAGATACCTAATGATCTGCCTTGTCTAGTACAGATACCTAATGATCAGCCTTGTCTGGTACAGATACCTAATGATCAGCCTTTTCTAGTACAGATACCTAATGATCAGCCTCATCTAGCACAGATGCCTAATGATCTGCCTTGTCTGGGACAGATACCTAATGATCAGCCTTGTCTAGTACAGGCACCTAATGATCAGCCTTGTCTAGTATAGGCACCTAATGGTGAGCCTTGCCTAGTACAGATACCTAATGATCAGCCTTGTCCAGTACAGATACGTAATGATCAGCCTTGTCCAGTACAGATACCTAATGATCAGCCTTGTCCAGTACAGATACCTAATGATCAGCCCTGTCTAGTACAGATACCTAAAGATCAGCCTTGTCTAGTACAGGCACCTAATGGTCAGCCTTATCTAGTACAGATACCTATTGATCAGCTTTGTCTATCTAGTACAGATACCTAATGATCAGCCTTGTCTATCTAGTACAGATACCTAATGATCTGCCTTGTCTGGTACAGATACCTAATGATCAGCCTTGTCTAGTACAAACACCTAATGATCAGCCTTGTCTAGTACAGATACCTCAAGATCAGCTCAGCCTTGTCTATCACAGATACCTAATGATCAGACTTTTCTAGTACAGATACCTATTGACCAGCCTTGTCCAGTACAGATACCTAATGATCAGCCTTGTCTAGTACAGATACCTAATGATCAGCCTTGTCTAGTATAGATACCTAATGATCAGCCTTGTCTAGTACAGATACCTAAAGATCATCCTCATCTAGCACAGATGCCTAATGATCTGCCTTGTCTGGTACAGATACCTAATGATCAGCCTTGTCTAGTATAGATACCTAATGATCAGCCTTGTCTAGTACAGATACCTAAAGATCATCCTCATCTAGCACAGATGCCTAATGATCAGCCTTGTCTGGTACAGATACCTAATGATCAGCCTTGTCTAGTACAAATACCTAATGATCAGCCTTGTCTAGTACAGATACCTCAAGATCAGCTCAGTCTTGTCTATCACAGATACCTAATGATCAGCCTTTTCTAGTACAGATACCTATTGACCAGCCTTGTCTAGTACAGATACCTAATGATCAGCCTTGTGAAGTACAGATACCTAATGATCAGCCTCGTCTAGCACAGGTACCTAATGATCTGCCTTATCTAGTACAGATACCTAATGATCCAGCAAAGCACCACCCAGCCAAGTGAAGTTGCATTCCTGTTACTTCAAAGACGTCATCTTTGAAGCAGCATGGAAACAGATAACCTCCATCCACCCTATAAAACTCTGAGGATAGCACACAAGACACAGACAGGTCGCTTACAGTGAGTGATTGGATAGAATTTAACGTCGCTTTCAACAATATTTCGGCTATATCACGACGAACCAACTAAGCACCACCCAGCCCAGTTGTGTTCCTGCTACTTCAAAGAAGAACAAAGACGAAATCTTTGAAGCAGCATAGAACCAGACACCCTCCATCCACCCTATAAAACACTGAGGACATCGCACAAGACACAGACAGGTCGCTTACATGGTGCAATAAAGACAAGTGATATTACAGTGCTAAACATCACATTATGAAAGTCCTGTTCTTCTCAGCAAAATGCATTGAAGCAATGCTGCTAATAGTAGTTAGGCAACAACGACGTTCAACATAAATCGGGAACCTTCACTGGCTGTGTGATCTATCACTGTGTCATGGTACCCATATTCTGACAGTGACGTGGTATGTCAGAGCTTGGAAATGGTGGGTGTTTCACCAGTTCAGCCGATTTGGCATGGTTTAATTTACCGTCGAAGCATGAGGCTGTTGCAACACACGCGAACAACCACAATGCTGATGATAAGAATGTTAGATTTTAAGTGTTTGTTGACAGTTAAAAGTATGTGACTTAACATACAGTTTTTGAAGTCGGACATATTCATGCACTCCGGGTCCATCATCAGTTGCATATGTGGTATTAATTTAGAAAGCCAAGCTATATTTCATGTTATATCATAATATAAAGTATATAACCTTGAAAAAATAGGTTGTCAACTGGGATAGGCTTCTAGTCAGTCACCAATTGCACATGTATTATGAATTTGAACAGCCTGTCTTAACTTCTTTAAAAATTACTGCTAATGTTACATTTAACCTTAATAAAACAGGTGATGTCATTTTCATAAGGCTTCTGATCCATCACTATCTACATATGTGATATGACCAGAAAGATGAACAGACAGACAGATAGAGACACAGATGACATGGACAATTCAGTTCCATTTGAGGCATTCCATATTATCTTCAAAGTCTAAATATTCTGTCAAAATGCACCAGAACCATTTTACTTAAATTATATATAAAAATTTCCCAGGTGAGATGTGCCATATAGCAGGAATGTAGAAGTTCCACTTCAAAAATCATTCCAATTTTTCAGTCTAAAAAATAGTTAACAGTTGTATAATTATGCTGTCAAAATGCAATGGTACATGTATGTGCCATTTCATCTCTCAAGTTTCAAGCAAATTCCGGGGGTCTTCACATGAACAAAAAACAAATGAGCATTAACGAAGTTATAATTTGTGATTTTACTCACTGAAAATTGACCGGAATGCTTCTCCAGACATCTGGAAGACAAGGGCTTCAAAGCCACCAGGACTAAACAAGTGTTATTGGGATAACCATACCACTGTTCAAACAGGATCAGATTATTATTATCAGTATTGGAGAGTGAAGAAGCACTGATTCTGTTTACTCTGTTGACACAAACACTAGTCCCCTTATGTTAAGTGCATTATGCAATAAGTCAACCACTTCAGCTTAATCACTTGAACCCACAACACACAGGCATACACTTTGTAGGCCCAGCTGATAGTGTAGGCCTGCAATTTAAAGGAGAAGATCAGTGTTAGTTACAGTATGTCAATTTTAACAAAATGTCATGATTTCAAGCTGTCTTAAATCCTTGCAATTCTTCATACAGTATCACGCCAGACTGATGGCAGATTATTTTTCTGACCGCATTTTAGCATTTTTGTGTGTAAGCAGGGTCTGATTTAACCTAGACTTATTTATATTTAGCTGTAAAACCCCCCACTGCCACATGCCAGTGCTAGCAGCACCAATGTCCTTTCAATCCATTTTTAAACTATAATGTTAATTAAATTATGAATTGTAAAAAAGAACACATTATGAAATATAAATAAAGCATTATGTTGATGGGTCACGAAATCCATATGGGAGGTCAATTCTTTAAAATCCTTTGTCTGCCAACAAGAACACAATAATAAACTTCATGAAGAGCCAATAAATTGTGCTGTATAAGTTTACTGTCTGTAGTGCTACCCAATGATGAAGAAATATCACAAAGCTACATGATGAAGCAAAATCCCCAGATCTGCCCTGGGAATGTAGATATTGGACTAAGTCCTGAGAATTACACGTATTAAACAAAAATGACCATTTGGCTTACAAGGGATATGAATTATAACATTGGGAATGCTATATTCATGTTAGGCGAATTAGAATTACTTTTTCCTGATTCAAAGAAGTAAATTTCTATTTTTGTGAAAAAAATCTTATTTTGAGATGCAAAAACGTGCCTCCATGTTTTCGCCAACACCACCAGAATCTTGTCAGTCCTTTGCCTGTCTTGCAAGATCATTATACCCAAATTTCATGGGAATCAAACAAGTTGTTTAGAAGATATCATGTTACACATGTTTACCTGAATTCAAGTCTATAGCGCCACCTAGTGATGACCAAATACCACGAAAAACAAGCAGGTGAAATCAAAAGCCCTAGGGAGAAGGCACATCAAAGTTCAATGAAGAAAAAAGTAATCATGATAATGGTTATGAAGGTTTTGATGTTAAGTCAGATAATTGAGATTTTTCATTTGAAAGGCAATTTGGTTCCCACCGAAAGGGAATTATCATGTCAGCAATCCTACATTTATGCTTGGCAGCCTAGAATAGAACAGTTTTTAAATATTTCTCCAAGCGAATTGTTAAATTTTCATTTCACGAACAACTTTTTTTTGAGACGCAAAAATTTGCCTTAAAAGTTATGCCAGCTACACCAAAACCTTTTCAGCACATTGCCTATCCTTCAAGACCATTCTAATAAAATTTCAAAGAAATCGGACAAGCCGTTCAGACGAAATCGTCACAGAAAGGTTCACCTATGCTCTGACTACAACGCCACCTAGTGGTGAGCAGCGGCTATCAAAACACAACCAGACAAATTTCCCAGGCCTAAGGAGATGGCACACAAAGTCTGACCCGAAAATATGTAACGGTTTCAGAGATATTCACGTTTAAAGTCGCGGCGGCGGCGGCGGCGGCGGATCCGGCGGAGCCGTTTCTCATGAAAACATAAGAGCATCCACTTTGTGGAAATGCTCTAATGATCAGCCTTGTCTAGTACAGATACCTAATGATCTGCATTGTCTGGTACAGATACCTAATGATCAGCCTTGTCTAGTACAGGCACCTAATGATCAGCCTTGTCCAGTACAGATACCTAATGATTAGCCATGACTGGTACAGATACCTAATGATCAGCCCTGTCTAGTACAGATACCTAATGACCAGACTTGTCTAGTACAGATACCTAAAGATCAGCCTTGTCTATCACAGATATCTAATGATCAGCCTTTTCTAGTACAGATACCTAATGATCAGCCTTGACCGGTACAGATACCTAATGATAAGCCTTGTCCAGTACAGACACCTAATTATCAGACCTGTCTAGTACAGATACCTAATGATCAGCCTTGTCTAGTACAGATACCTAAAGATCAGCCTTGTCTATCACAGATACCTAATGATCAGCCTTGTCCGTTACAGATACCTAATGATCTGCCTTGTCTGGTACAGATACCTAATGATCAGCCTTGTCTAGTACAGGCGCCTAATGATCAGCCTTGTCCAGTACAGATACCTAATGATTAGCCTTGACTGGTACAGATACCTAATGATCAGCCTTGTCCAGTACAGATACCTAATGATCAGCCCTGTCTAGTACAGATACCTAATGATCAGCCTCGTCTAGCACAGATACCTAATGATCAGCCTTGTCTAGTACAGATATCTAATGATCAGCCTTGTCTAGTACAGATACCTAATGATCAGTCACAGATACCTAATGATCAGCCTTGTCTAGTTACAGATACCTAATGACTGTACAGATACCTAATGATCAGCCTTGATACAGGCGCCTAATGATCAGCCTTGTCCAGTACAGATACCTAATGATCAGCCCTGTCTAGTACAGATACCTAATGATCAGCCTCGTCTAGCACAGATACCTAATGATCAGCCTTGTCTAGTACAGATATCTAATGATCAGCCTTGTCTAGTACAGATACCTAATGATCAGCCTTGTCTAGTACAGATACCTAATGATCAGCCTCGTCTAGCACAGTTACCTAATGATCAGCCTTGTCTAGTACAGATACCTAATGATCAGCCCTGTCTAGTACAGATACCTAATGATCAGCCTTGTCTGGTGCAGATACCAGATCATAGGACAGACACCTAATGATCAGCCCTGTCTAGTACAGATACCTAATGATCAGCCTTGTCTGGTACAGATACCTAATGATCAGCCATGGTACAGATACCTAATGATCAGCCTTGTCTAGTACAAATACCTAATGATCAGCCTTGTCTAGTACAGATACCTAAAGATCAGCTCAGCCTTGTCTATCACAGATACCTAATGATCAGCCTTTTCTAGTTCAGATACCTAATGACCAGCCTTATCTAGTACAGATACCTAAAGATCAGCCTTGTCTAGTACAGATACCTAATGATCAGCCTTGTCTAGTACAGATACCTAATGATCAGCCTTGTCTAGTACAGATATCTAATGATCAGCCTTGCCTAGTACAGATACCTAAAGATCAGCCTTGTCTAGAACAGATACCTAATGATCAGCCTTGTCTATCACAGATACCTAATGATCAGCCTTGTCTTGTACAGATACCTAATAACCAGCCTTGTCCAGTACAGATACCTAATGATCAGTCTCGTCTAGCACAGATACCTAATGATCAGCCCTGTCTAGTACAGATACCTAATGATCAGCTTCGTCTAGCACAGATACCTAATGATCAGCCTTGTCTAGTACAGATACCTAATGATCAGCCCTGTCTAGTACAGATACCTAATGGTCAGCCTTGTCTAGTACAGATACTTATTGATCATCCTTGTCTATCTAGTACAGGTACCTAATGATCAGCCTTGTCTATCTAGTACAGATACCTAATGATTAGCCTTGTCTTTCTAGTACAGATACCTAATGATCAGCCCTGTCTAGTACAGATACCTAATGATCAGCCTTGTCTGGTGCAGATACCTAATGATCAGCCTCGTCTAGGACAGATACCTAATGATCAACCCTGTCTAGTACAGATACCTAATGATCAGCCTTGTCTGGTACAGATACCTAATGATCAGCCTTGTCTGGTACAAATACCTAATGATCAGCCTTGTCTAGTACAAATACCTAATGATCAGCCTTGTCTAGTACAGATACCTAAAGATCAGCTCAGCCTTGTCTATCACAGATACCTAACGATCAGCCTTTTCTAGTTCAGATACCTAATGACCAGCCTTATCTAGTACAGATACCTAAAGATCAGCCTTGTCTAGTACAGATACCTAATGATCAGCCTTGTCTAGTACAGATATCTAATGATCAGCCTTGTCTAGTACAGATACCTAAATATCAGCCTTGTCTAGAACAGATACCTAATGATCAGCCTTGTCTATCACAGATACCTAATGATCAGCCTTGTCTTGTACAGATACCTAATGATCAGCCTTGTCTAGTACAGATACATAATGATCAGCCTCGTCTAGCAGAGTTACCTAATGATCAGCCTTGTCTGGTACAGATACCTAATGATCAGCCTTTTCTAGTTCAGATACCTAATGACCAGCCTTATCTAGTACAGATACCTAAATATCAGCCTTGTCTAGTACAGATACCTAATGATCAGCCTTGTCTAGTACAGATATCTAATGATCAGCCTTGTCTAGTACAGATACCTAAATATCAGCCCTGTCTAGAACAGATACCTAATGATCAGCCTTGTCTATCACAGATACCTAATGATCAGCCTTGTCTAGTACAGATACTTATTGATCAGCCTTGTCTAGAACAGATACCTAATGATAAGCCCTGTCTAGTACAGATACCTAATGATCAGCCTTGTCTAGTACAGATACTTATTGATCAGCCTTGTCTAGAACAGATACCTAATGATAAGCCGTGTCTAGTACAGATACCTAATGATCAGCCTTATCTGGTACAGATACGTAATGATCAGCCTTGTCCATTACAGATACCTAATAATCAGTCTCGTCTAGCACAGATACCTAATGATCAGCCCTGTCTAGTACAGATACCTAATGATCAGCTTCGTCTAGCACAGATACCTAATGATCAGCCTTGTCTAGTACAGATACCTAATGATCAGCCCTGTCTAGTACAGATACCTAATGGTCAGCCTTGTCTAGTACAGATACTTATTGATCATCCTTGTCTATCTAGTACAGATACCTAATGATCAGCCTTGTCTATCTAGTACAGATACCTAATGATTAGCCTTGTCTATCTAGTACAGATATCTAATGGTCAGCCTTGTCTAGTACAGATAACTAATGATCAGCCTTGTCCAGTACAGACACCTAATGATCAGCCTTGTCTGGTACAGATACCTAATGATCTGCCTTGTCCAGTACAGATACCTAATGATCAGGCTCCTCTAGCACAGTTACCTAATGATCAGCCTTGTCTAGTACAGATACCTAATGATCAGCCCTGTCTAGTACAGATACCTAATGATCAGCCTTGTCTGGTGCAGATACCTAATGATCAGCCTCGTCTAGGACAGATACCTAATGATCAACCCTGTCTAGTACAGATACCTGATGATCAGCCTTGTCTGGTACAGATACCTGATGATCAGGCTTGTCTGGTACAAATACCTAATGATCAGCCTTGTCTAGTACAAATACCTAATGATCAGCCTTGTCTAGTACAGATACCTGAAGATCAGCTCAGCCTTGTCTATCACAGATACCTAACGATCAGCCTTTTCTAGTTCAGATACCTAATGACCAGCCTTATCTAGTACAGATACCTAAAGATCAGCCTTGTCTAGTACAGATACCTAATGATCAGCCTTGTCTAGCACAGATACCTAATGATCAGCCTTGTCTAGTACAGATATCTAATGATCAGCCTTGTCTAGTACAGATACCTAAAGATCAGCCTTGTCTAGAACAGATACCTAATGATCAGCCTTGTCTATCACAGATACCTAATGATCAGCCTTGTCTTGTACAGATACCTAATGATCAGCCTTGTCTAGTACAGATACGTAATGATCAGCCTCGTCTAGCACAGTTACCTAATGATCAGCCTTGTCTGGTACAAATACCTAATGATCAGCCTTGTCTAGTACAAATACCTAATGATCAGCCTTGTCTAGTACAGATACCTAAAGATCAGCCCAGCCTTGTCTATCACAGATACCTAATGATCAGCCTTGTCCATTACAGATACCTAATGATCAGCCTTGTCTAGTACAGATACCTAATGATCAGCCTTGTCTAGTACAGATACCTAATGATCAGCCTTGTCCAATACAGATACCTAATGATCAGCCTTGACTGGTACAGATACCTAATGATCAGCCTTGTCTAGTACAGGCACCTAATGATCAGCCTTGTCCAGTACAGATACCTAATGATTAGCCTTGACTGGTACATATACCTAATGATCAGCCTTGTCCAGTACAGATACCTAATGATCAGCCTTGTCTGGTACAGATACCTAATGATCTGCCTTGTCCAGTACAGATACCTAATGATCAGCCTTGTCTAGTACAGATACCTAATGATCAGCCTTGTCCATTACAGATACCTAATGATCTGCCTTGTCTGGTACAGATACCTAATGATCAGCCTTGTCTAGTACAGGCACCCAATGATCAGCCTTGTCCGGTACAGATACCTAATGATCAGCCTCGTCTAGCACAGATACCTAATGATCAGCCATGTCTAGTACAGATACCTAATCATCAGCCCTGTCTAGTACAGATACCTAATGATCAGCCTTTTCTAGTACAGATACATAATGATCAGCCTTGTCCAGTACAGATACCTAATGATCAGCCTGGTCTAGCACAGATACCTAATGATCAGCCTTGTCTAGTACAGATACCTAATGATCAGCCCTGTCTAGTACAGATACTTAATGATCAGCCTTGTCTAGTACAGATACCTAATGATCAGCCTTGTCTGGTACAGATACCTAAAGATCAGCCTCGTCTAGCACAGATACCTAATGATCTACCTTGTCTGCTACAGATACCTAATGATCTGCCTTGTCCAGAACAGATACCTAATGATCTTCCTTGTCTGGTACAGATACCTAAGGATATGCCTTGTCCAGTACAGATACCTAATGATCAGCCTTGTCTGGTACAGATACCTAATGATCAGCCTCGTCTAGCACAGATACCTAATGATCTGCCTTGTCTGGTACAGATACCTAATGATCAGCCTCATCTAGCACAGATACCTAATGACCTGCCTTATCTGGTACAGATACCTAATGATCAGCCTTATCTGGTACAGATACCATATGATCAGCCCTGTCCAGTACAGATACCTAATGATTAGCCTTGACTGGTACAGGTACCTAATGATCAGCCCTGTCTAGTACAGATACCAAATAATCAGCCTTGTCTAGTACAGATACCTAATGATCAGCCTTGTCTAGTACAGATACCTAATGATCAGTCCTGTCTAGTACAGGCACCTAATGATCAGCCCTGTCTAGTACAGATACCTAATGATCAGCCTTGTCTAGTACAGATACCTAATGATCAGCCTTGTCTAGAACAGATACCTAATGATCAGCCTTGTCTAGTACAGATACCTAATGATCAGCCTTATCTGGTGCAGATACCTAATGATCAGCCTTGTCCATTACAGATACCTAATGATCAGCCTTGTCTAGTAGAGATACCTAATGATCAGCCTTGTCTAGTACAGATACCTAATGATCAGCCTTGTTCAATACAGATACCTAATGATCAGCCTTGACTGGTACAGATACCTAATGATCAGCCTTGTCTAGTACAGGCACATAATGATCAGCCTTGTTCAGTACAGATACCTAATGATTAGCCTTGACTGGTACATATACCTAATGATCAGCCTTGTCCAGTACAGATACCTAATGATCAGCCTTGTCTGGTACAGATACCTAATGATCTGCCTTGTCCAGTACAGATACCTAATGATCAGCCTTGTCTAGTACAGATACCTAATGATCAGCCTTGTCCATTACAGATACCTAATGATCTGCCTTGTCTGGTACAGATACCTAATGATCAGTCTTGTCTAGTGCAGGCACCCAATGATCAGCCTTGTCCGGTACAGATACCTAATGATCAGCCTCGTCTAGCACAGATACCTAATGATCAGCCATGTCTAGTACAGATACCTAATCATCAGCCCTGTCTAGTACAGATACCTAATGATCAGCCCTTTCTAGTACAGATACATAATGATCAGCCTTGTCCAGTACAGATACCTAATGATCAGCCTGGTCTAGCACAGATACCTAATGATCAGCCTTGTCTAGTACAGATACCTAATGATCAGCCCTGTCTAGTACAGATACTTAATGATCAGCCTTGTCTAGTACAGATACCTAATGATCAGCCTTGTCTGGTACAGATACCTAAAGATCAGCCTCGTCTAGCACAGATACCTAATGATCTACCTTGTCTGGTACAGATACCTAATGATCTGCCTTGTCCAGAACAGATACCTAATGATCTTCCTTGTCTGGTACAGATACCTAAGGATCTGCCTTGTCCAGTACAGATACCTAATGATCAGCCTTGTCTGGTACAGATACCTAATGATCAGCCTCGTCTAGCACAGATACCTAATGATCTGCCTTGTCTGGTACAGATACCTAATGATCAGCCTCATCTAGCACAGATACCTAATGACCTGCCTTGTCTGGTACAGATACCAAATGATCTGCCTTGTCCAGTACAGATACCATATGATCAGCCTTGTCTGGTACAGATACCTAATGATCAGCCTTGTCTGGTACAGATACCTAATGATCTGCCTTGTCCAGTACAGATACCTAATGATCAGCCTTGTCTAGTACAGATACCTAATGATCAGCCTTGTCCAGGACAGATACCTAATGATCTGCCTTGTCTGGTACAGATACCTAATGATCAGACTTGTCTAGTACAGGCACCTAATGATCAGCCTTGTCCAATACAGATACCTAATGATTAGCCTTGTCCAGTACAGATACCTAATGATCAGCCTCGTCTAGCACAGATACCTAATGATCAGCCTTATCTGGTACAGATACCTAATGATCAGCCTTGTCCATTACAGGCACCTAATGATCAGCCTTGTCTTGTACAGATACCTAATGATCAGCCTTGTCTAGTGCAGATACCTAATAATCAGCCTTGTCTAGTACCGGCACCTAATGATCAGCCTTGTCCAGTAAAGAAACGTAATAACCAGCCTTGTCTAGCACAGATACCTAATGATCAGCCTTGTCTAGTACAGGCAAATAATGATCAGCCTTGTCTAGTACATGCACCAAATGATCAGCCCTGTCCAGTAAAGATACCTAAAGATCAGCCTTGTCTAGTACAGATACCTAATAATCAGCCTTGTCTAGTACAGAAACCTAATAATCAGCCTTGTCTAGTACAGATACCTAATGCTCAGCCTTGTCCAGTACAGGCACCTAATGATCAGCCTTGTCTAGTACAGATACCTATTGATCAGCCTTGTCTAGTACAGATACCTAATGATCAATCTTGTCTAGTACAGATACCTATTGATCAGCCTTGTCTAGTACAGCTACCTTAAGATCAGCCTTGTCTAGTACAGGTACCTAATGATCAATCTTGTCTAGTACAGATACCTATTGATCAGCCTTGACTAGTACAGGTACCTTATGATCAGCCTTGTCTAGTACAGGTACCTAATGACCGACCATGTCTAGTACAGGTATCTAATGATCAGCCTTGTTTAGTACAGATACCTAATGATCAGCCTTGTCTAGTACAGATACCTATTGATCAGCCTTGTCTAGTACAGCTACCTTATGATCAGCCTTGTCTAGTACAGGTACCTAATGACCGACCATGTCTAGTACAGGTATCTAATGATCAGCCTTGTCTAGTACAGATACCTATTGATCAGCCTTGTCTAGTACAGATACCTAATGATCAATCTTGTCTAGTACAGATACCTATTGATCAGCCTTGTCTAGTACAGCTACCTTATGATCAGCCTTGTCTAGTACAGGTACCTAATGACCGACCATGTCTAGTACAGGTATCTAATGATCAGCCTTGTCTAGTACAGATACCTAATGATCAGCCTTGTCTAGTACACATACCTAATGACCAGCCTTGTTTGGTACAGATACCTAATGATCAGCCTCGTCTTGTACAGATACCTGTTGATCAGCCTTGTCTAGTACAGATACATAATGATCAGCCTTGTCCAGTGCAGATAACTTATGATTAGCCTTGTCTAGTACAGATACATTCTAATCAGCCTTGTCTATCTAGTACAGATACCAAATGATTAACCTTGACTGGTACAGACACCTAGTGATCAGCCTTGTCTAGTACAGGTACCTAATGATTAGCCTTGTCTAGTACAGGTACCTAATGACCAACCTTGTCTAGTATCGATACATCTACCTAATGATCAGCCTTGTCTGTCTAGTACAGATACCTAATTAGCAGCCTTGTCTGTCTAGTACAGATACCTAATGATCAGCCTTGTCTATCTAGTACAGATATCTAATGATCAGCCTTGTCTGTCTAGTACAGATACCTAATGATCAGCCTCGTCTAGTACAGATACCCAAAGATCAACCTTGTCTATCTAGTACAGATACCTAATGATCAGCCTTGTCTATCTAGTACAGATACCTAATGATCAGCCTTGTCTGTCTAGTACAGATACCTTATGATCAGCCTTGTCTGGTACAGGTACCTAATGACCGACCATGTCTAGTACAGGTATCTAATGATCAGCCTTGTCTAGTACAGATACCTATTGATCAGCCTTGTCTAGTACAGATACCTAATGATCAATCTTGTCTAGTACAGATACCTATTGATCAGCCTTGTCTAGTACAGCTACCTTATGATCAGCCTTGTCTAGTACAGGTACCTAATGACCGACCATGTCTAGTACAGGTATCTAATGATCAGCCTTGTCTAGTACAGATACCTAATGATCAGCCTTGTCTAGTACACATACCTAATGACCAGCCTTGTTTGGTACAGATACCTAATGATCAGCCTCGTCTTGTACAGATACCTGTTGATCAGCCTT
Organism: Hanleya hanleyi; assembly: GCA_036873755.1. Classification (NCBI taxonomy): domain Eukaryota; kingdom Metazoa; phylum Mollusca; class Polyplacophora; order Lepidopleurida; family Hanleyidae; genus Hanleya; species Hanleya hanleyi. Next base: position 126,781 of record JAVTVY010035404.1, on the reverse strand, counting down.
GTCTAGTACAGATACATAATGATCAGCCTTGTCCAGTGCAGATAACTTATGATTAGCCTTGTCTAGTACAGATACATTCTAATCAGCCTTGTCTATCTAGTACAGATACCAAATGATTAACCTTGACTGGTACAGACACCTAGTGATCAGCCTTGTCTAGTACAGGTACCTAATGATTAGCCTTGTCTAGTACAGGTACCTAATGACCAACCTTGTCTAGTATCGATACATCTACCTAATGATCAGCCTTGTCTGTCTAGTACAGATACCCAATTAGCAGCCTTGTCTGTCTAGTACAGATACCTAATGATCAGCCTTGTCTATCTAGTACAGATATCTAATGATCAGCCTTGTCTGTCTAGTACAGATACCTAATGATCAGCCTCGTCTAGTACAGATACCCAAAGATCAACCTTGTCTATCTAGTACAGATACCTAATGATCAGCCTTGTCTATCTAGTACAGATACCTAATGATCAGCCTTGTCTGTCTAGTACAGATACCTAATGATCAGCCTTGTCTATCTAGTACTGATATCTAATGATCAGCCTTGTCTAGTACAGATACCTAATGATCAGCCTCGTCTAGTACAGATACCTAATGATCAGCCTTGTCTATCTAGTACAGATATCTAATGATCAGCCTTGTCTATCTAGTACAGATACCTAATGATCAGCCTTGTCTGTCTAGTACAGATACCTAATGATCAGCCTTGTCTAGTACAGATACCTAATGATCAGACTCGTCTAGTACAGATACCTAATCATCAGCCCTGTCTAGTACAGATACCTAATGATCAGCCTTTTCTAGTACAGATACATAATGATCAGCCTTGTCCAGTACAGATACCTAATGATCAGCCTGGTCTAGCACAGATACCTAATGATCAGCCTTGTCTAGTACAGATACCTAATGATCAGCCCTGTCTAGTACAGATACCTAATGATCAGCCTTGTCTAGTACAGATACCTAATGATCAGCCTTGTCTGGTACAGATACATTCTAATCAGCCTTGTCTATCTAGTACAGATACCAAATGATTAGCCTTGACTGGTACAGACACCTAGTGATCAGCCTTGTCTAGTACAGGTACCTAATGATTAGCCTTGTCTAGTACAGGTACCTAATGACCAACCTTGTTTAGTATCGATCCATCTACCTAATGATCAGCCTTGTCTATCTAGTACAGATACCTAATTAGCAGCCTTGTCTGTCTAGTCCAGATACCTAATGATCAGCCTTGTCTATCTAGTACAGATATCTAATGATCAGCCTTGTCTAGTACAGATACCTAATGATCAGCCTCGTCTAGTACAGATATCCAAAGATCAACCTTGTCTATCTAGTACAGATACCTAATGATCAGCCTTGTCTATCTAGTACAGATACCTAATGATCAGCCTTGACTATCACAGATACCTAATGATCAGCCTTGTCTAGTACAGATACCTAATGATTAGCCTTCTCTAGTACAGATACCTAATGATCTGTCTTGTCTGGTACAGATACCTAAAGATCAGCCTTGTCCAGAACAGATACCTAATGATCAGTCTCGTCTAGTACAGATACCTAATGATCAGCCCTGTCTAGTACAGATACCTAATGATCAGCCTTGTCTGGTACAGATACCTAATGATCAGCCTTGTCAGGTACAAATACCTAATGATCAGCCTCATCTAGCACAGATACCTAATGATCTGCCTTGTCTGGTACAGATACCTAATGATCAGCCTTGTCTGGTACAGGCACCTAGATCAGCCTTGTCTAGTACAGATACCTAATGATCAGCCTGGTCTAGTACAGATACCTAATGATCAGCCTTGACTGGTACAGATACCTAATGATCAGCCTTGTCCAGTACAGATACCTAATGATCAGCCCTGTCTAGTACAGATACCTAATGCTCATCCTTGTCTAGTACAGATACCTAAAGATCAGCCTTGTCTATCACAGATACCTAATGATCAGCCTTTTCTAGTACAGATACCTAATGACCAGCCTTGTCTAGTACAGGTACCTAAAGATCAGCCTTGTCTAGGACAGATACCTAATGATCAGCCTTGTCTAGTACAGATACCTAATGATCAGCCTTGTCTAGTACAGATACCTAATGATCAGCCTTGTCTAGTACAGATACCTAATGATCAGCCTTGTCTAGTACAGATACCTAAAGATCAGCCTTGTCTACAATAGAAACCTAATGATCAGCCTTGTCTATCTAGTACAGATACCTAATGATCAGCCTTGTCTATCTAGTACAGATACCTAATGATTAGCCTTGACTGGTACAGGTACCTAATGATCAGCCCTGTCTAGTACAGATACCTAATGATCAGACTTGTCTGGTACAGATACGTAATGATCAGCCTTGTCTAGTACAGATACCTAATGATCAGCCTTATCTGGTACAGATACCTAATGATCAGCCTCGTCTAGTACAGATATCCAAAGATCAACCTTGTCTATCTAGTACAGATACCTAATCATCAGCCTTGTCTATCTAGTACAGATACCTAATGATCAGCCTTGACTATCACAGATACCTAATGATCAGCCTTGTCTAGTACAGATACCTAATGATTAGCCTTGTCTAGTACAGATACCTAATGATCTGTCTTGTCTGGTACAGATACCTAAAGATCAGCCTTGTCCAGAACAGATACCTAATGATCAGTCTCGTCTAGTACAGATACCTAATGATCAGCCCTGTCTAGTACAGATACCTAATGATCAGCCTTGTCTGGTACAGATACCTAATGATCAGCCTTGTCAGGTACAAATACCTAATGATCAGCCTCATCTAGCACAGATACCTAATGATCTGCCTTGTCTGGTACAGATACCTAATGATCAGCCTTGTCTGGTACAGGCACCTAGATCAGCCTGGTCTAGTACAGATACCTAATGATCAGCCTGGTCTAGTACAGATACCTAATGATCAGCCTTGACTGGTACAGATACCTAATGATCAGCCTTGTCCAGTACAGATACCTAATGATCAGCCCTGTCTAGTACAGATACCTAATGCTTATCCATGTCTAGTACAGATACCTAAAGATCAGCCTTGTCTATCACAGATACCTAATGATCAGCCTTTTCTAGTACAGATACCTAATGACCAGCCTTGTCTAGTACAGATACCTAAAGATCAGCCTTGTCTAGGACAGATACCTAATGATCAGCCTTGTCTAGTACAGATACCTAATGATCAGCCTTGTCTAGTACAGATACCTAATGATCAGCCTTGTCTAGTACAGATACCTAAAGATCAGCCTTGTCTACAATAGAAACCTAATGATCAGCCTTGTCTATCTAGTACAGATACCTAATGATCAGCCTTGTCTATCTAGTACAGATACCTAATGATTAGCCTTGACTGGTACAGGTACCTAATGATCAGCCCTGTCTAGTACAGATACCTAATGATCAGACTTGTCTGGTACAGATACGTAATGATCAGCCTTGTCTAGTACAGATACCTAATGATCAGCCTTATCTGGTACAGATACCTAATGATCAGCCTTATCTGGTACAGATACCTAATGATCAGCCCTGTCCAGTACAGATACCTAATGATTAGCCTTGACTGGTACAGGTACCTAATGATCAGCCCTGTCTAGTACAGATACCAAATGATCAGCCTTGTCTAGTACAGAAACCTAATGATCAGCCTTGTCTAGTACAGATACCTAATGATCAGCCCTGTCTAGTACAGGCACCTAATGATCAGCCCTGTCTAGTACAGATACCTAATGATCAGCCTTGTCTAGTACAGATACCTAATGATCAGCCTTGTCTAGAACAAATACCTAATGATCAGCCTTGTCTAGTACAGATACCTAATGATCAGCCTTATCTGGTACAGATACCTAATGATCAGCCTTGTTCATTACAGATACCTAATGATCAGCCTTGTCTAGTACAGATACCTAATGATCAGCCTTGTCTAGTACAGATACCTCATGATCAGCCTTGTCCAATACAGATACCTAATGATCAGCCTTGACTGGTACAGATACCTAATGATCAGTCTTGTCTAGTACAGGCACCTAATGATCAGCCTTGTCCAGTACAGATACCTAATGATTAGCCTAGACTGGTACATATACCTAATGATCAGCCTTGTCCAGTACAGATACCTAATGATCAGCCTTGTCTGGTACAGATACCTAATGATCTGCCTTGTCCAGTACAGATACCTAATGATCAGCCTTGTCTAGTACAGATACCTAATGATCAGCCTTGTCCAGTACAGATACCTAATGATCTGCCTTGTCTGGTACAGATACCTAATGATCAGCCTTGTCTAGTACAGGCACCCAATGATCAGCCTTGTCCGGTACAGATACCTAATGATCAGCCTCGTCTAGCACAGATACCTAATGATCAGCCATGTCTAGTACAGATACCTAATCATCAGCCCTGTCTAGTACAGATACCTAATGATCAGCCTTTTCTAGTACAGATACCTAATGATCAGCCTTGTCCAGTACAGATACCTAATGATCAGCCTGGTCTAGCACAGATACCTAATGATCAGCCTTGTCTAGTACAGATACCTAATGATCAGCCCTGTCTAGTACAGATACTTAATGATCAGCCTTGTCTAGTACAGATACCTAATGATCAGCCTTGTCTGGTACAGATACCTAAAGATCAGCCTCGTCTAGCACAGATACCTAATGATCTACCTTGTCTGGTACAGATACCTAATGATCTGCCTTGTCCAGAACAGATACCTAATGATCTTCCTTGTCTGGTACAGATACCTAAGGATCTGCCTTGTCCAGTACAGATACCTAATGATCAGCCTTGTCTGGTACAGATACCTAATGATCAGCCTCGTCTAGCACAGATACCTAATGATCTGCCTTGTCTGGTACAGATACCTAATGATCAGCCTCATCTAGCACAGATACCTAATGACCTGCCTTGTCTGGTACAGATACCAAATGATCTGCCTTGTCCAGTACAGATACCATATGATCAGCCTTGTCTGGTACAGATACCTAATGATCAGCCTTGTCTGGTACAGATACCTAATGATCTGCCTTGTCCAGTACAGATACCTAATGATCAGCCTTGTCTAGTACAGATACCTAATGATCAGCCTTGTCCAGAACAGATACCTAATGATCTGCCTTGTCTGGTACAGATACCTAATGATCAGACTTGTCTAGTACAGGCACCTAATGATCAGCCTTGTCCAATACAGATACCTAATGATTAGCCTTGTCCAGCACAGATACCTAATGATCAGCCCTGTCCAGTACAGATACCTAATGATCAGCCTCGTCTAGCACAGATACCTAATGATCAGCCTTATCTGGTACAGATACCTAATGATCAGCCTTGTCCATTACAGGCACCTAATGATCAGCCTTGTCTTGTACAGATACCTAATGATCAGCCTTGTCTAGTGCAGATACCTAATAATCAGCCTTGTCTAGTACCGGCACCTAATGATCAGCCTTGTCCAGTAAAGAAACGTAATAACCAGCCTTGTCTAGCACAGATACCTAAAGATCAGCCTTGTCTAGTACAGATACCTAATAATCAGCCTTGTCTAGTACAGAAACCTAATAATCAGCCTTGTCTAGTACAGATACCTAATGCTCAGCCTTGTCCAGTACAGGCACCTAATGATCAGCCTTGACTAGTACAGATACCTAATGATCAGCCTTGTCTAATCCAGGTACCTAATAATCAGCCTTGTCTAGTACAGATACCTATTGATCAGCCTTGTCTAGTACAGATACCTAATGATCAATCTTGTCTAGTACAGATACCTATTGAGCAGCCTTGTCTAGTACACATACCTAATGACCAGCCTTGTTTGGTACAGATACCTAATGATCAGCCTCGTCTTGTACAGATACCTGTTGATCAGCCTTGTCTAGTACAGATACATAATGATCAGCCTTGTCCAGTGCAGATAACTTATGATTAGCCTTGTCTAGTACAGATACATTCTAATCAGCCTTGTCTATCTAGTACAGATACCAAATGATTAACCTTGACTGGTACAGACACCTAATGCTCAGCCTTGTCCAGTACAGGCACCTAATGATCAGCCTTGACTAGTACAGATACCTAATGATCAGCCTTGTCTAATCCAGGTACCTAATAATCAGCCTTGTCTAGTACAGATACCTATTGATCAGCCTTGTCTAGTACAGATACCTAATGATCAATCTTGTCTAGTACAGATACCTATTGATCAGCCTTGTCTAGTACAGCTACCTTATGATTAGCCTTGTCTAGTACAGGTACCTAATGACCGACCATGTCTAGTACAGGTGTCTAATGATCAGCCTTGTCTAGTACAGATACCTAATGATCAGCCTTGTCTAGTACACATACCTAATGACCAGCCTTGTTTGGTACAGATACCTAATGATCAGCCTTGTCCAGTGCAGATAACTTATGATTAGCCTTGTCTAGTACAGATACATTCTAATCAGCCTTGTCTATCTAGTACAGATACCAAATGATTAACCTTGACTGGTACAGACTCCTAATGACCAACCTTGTCTAGTATCGATACATCTACCTAATGATCAGCCTTGTCTGTCTAGTACAGATACCTAATTAGCAGCCTTGTCTGTCTAGTACAGATACCTAATGATCAGCCTTGTCTATCTAGTACAGATATCGAATGATCAGCCTTGTCTGTCTAGTACAGATACCTAATGATCAGCCTCGTCTAGTACAGATACCCAAAGATCAACCTTGTCTATCTAGTACAGATACCTAATGATCAGCCTTGTCTATCTAGTACAGATACCTAATGATCAGCCTTGTCTGTCTAGTACAGATACCTAATGATCAGCCTTGTCTATCTAGTACTGATATCTAATGATCAGCCTTGTCTAGTACAGATACCTAATGATCAGCCTCGTCTAGTACAGATACCTAATGATCAGCCTTGTCTATCTAGTACAGATATCTAATGATCAGCCTTGTCTGTCTAGTACAGATACCTAATGATCAGCCTCGTCTAGTACAGACCCAAAGATCAACCTTGTCTATCTAGTACAGATACCTAATGATCAGCCTTGTCTATCTAGTACAGATACCTAATGATCAGCCTTGTCTGTCTAGTACAGATACCTAATGATCAGCCTTGTCTATCTAGTACTGATATCTAATGATCAGCCTTGTCTAATACAGATACCTAATGATCAGACTCGTCTAGTACACATACCTAATCATCAGCCCTGTCTAGTACAGATACCTAATGATCAGCCTTTTCTAGTACAGATACATAATGATCAGCCTTGTCCAGTACAGATACCTAATGATCAGCCTGGTCTAGCACAGATACATAATGATCAGCCTTGTCCAGTGCAGATAACTTATGATTAGCCTTGTCTAGTACAGATACATTCTAATCAGCCTTGTCTATCTAGTACAGATACCAAATGATTAACCTTGACTGGTAGACACCTAGTGATCAGCCTTGTCTAGTACAGGTACCTAATGATTAGCCTTGTCTAGTACAGGTACCTAATGACCAACCTTGTCTAGTATCGATACATCTACCTAATGATCAGCCTTGTCTGTCTAGTACAGATACCTAATTAGCAGCCTTGTCTGTCTAGTACAGATACCTAATGATCAGCCTTGTCTATCTAGTACAGATATCTAATGATCAGCCTTGTCTGTCTAGTACAGATACCTAATGATCAGCCTCGTCTAGTACAGATACCCAAAGATCAACCTTGTCTATCTAGTACAGATACCTAATGATCAGCCTTGTCTATCTAGTACAGATACCTAATGATCAGCCTTGTCTGTCTAGTACAGATACCTAATGATCAGCCTTGTCTATCTAGTACTGATATCTAATGATCAGCCTTGTCTAGTACAGATACCTAATGATCAGCCTCGTCTAGTACAGATACCTAATGATCAGCCTTGTCTATCTAGTACAGATATCTAATGATCAGCCTTGTCTGTCTAGTACAGATACCTAATGATCAGCCTCGTCTAGTACAGATACCCAAAGATCAACCTTGTCTATCTAGTACAGATACCTAATGATCAGCCTTGTCTATCTAGTACAGATACCTAATGATCAGCCTTGTCTGTCTAGTACAGATACCTAATGATCAGCCTTGTCTATCTAGTACTGATATCTAATGATCAGCCTTGTCTAATACAGATACCTAATGATCAGACTCGTCTAGTACACATACCTAATCATCAGCCCTGTCTAGTACAGATACCTAATGATCAGCCTTTTCTAGTACAGATACATAATGATCAGCCTTGTCTAGTACAGGTACCTAATGACCAACCTTGTTTAGTATCGATCCATCTACCTAATGATCAGCCTTGTCTATCTAGTACAGATACCTAATTAGCAGCCTTGTCTGTCTAGTACAGATACCTAATGATCAGCCTTGTCTATCTAGTACAGATATCTAATGATCAGCCTTGTCTAGTACAGATACCTAATGATCAGCCTCGTCTAGTACAGATATCCAAAGATCAACCTTGTCTATCTAGTACAGATACCTAATGATCAGCCTTGTCTATCTGGTACAGATACCTAATGATCAGCCTTGACTATCACAGATACCTAATGATCAGCCTTGTCTAGTACAGATACCTAATGATTAGCCTTGTCTAGTACAGATACCTAATGATCTGTCTTGTCTGGTACAGATACCTAAAGATCAGCCTTGTTCAGAACAGATACCTAATGATCAGTCTCGTCTAGTACAGATACCTAATGATCAGCCTTGTCTGGTACAGATACCTAATGATCAGCCTTGTCAGGTACAAATACCTAATGATCAGCCTCATCTAGCACAGATACCTAATGATCTGCCTTGTCTGGTACAGAAACCTAATGATCAGCCTTGTCTGGTACAGGCACATAGATCAGCCTTGTCTAGTACAGATACCTAATGATCAGCCTGGTCTAGTACAGATACCTAATGATCAGCCTTGACTGGTACAGATACCTAATGATCAGCCTTGTCCAGTACAGATACCTAATGATCAGCCCTGTCTAGTACAGATACCTAATGCTCAGCCTTGTCTAGTACAGATACCTAAAGATCAGCCTTGTCTATCACAGATACCTAATGATCAGCCTTTTCTAGTACAGATACCTAATGACCAGCCTTGTCTAGTACAGATACCTAAAGATCAGCCTTGTCTAGGACAGATACCCAATGATCACCCTTGTCTAGTACAGATACCTAATGATCAGCCTTGTCTAGTACAGACACCTAATGATCAGCCTTGTCTAGTACAGATACCTAAAGACCAGCCTTGTCTACAACAGAAACCTAATGATCAGCCTTGTCTATCTAGTACAGATACCTAATGATCAGCCTTGTCTATCTAGTACAGATACCTAATGATTAGCCTTGACTGGTACAGGTACCTAATGATCAGCCCTGTCTAGTACAGATACCTAATGATCAGACTTGTCTGGTACAGATACGTAATGATCAGCCTTGTCTAGTACAGGTACCTAATGATCAGCCTTATCTGGTACAGATACCTAATGATCAGCCTTATCTGGTACAGATACCTAATGATCAGCCCTGTCCAGTACAGATACCTAATGATTAGCCTTGACTGGTACAGGTACCTAATGATCAGCCCTGTCTAGTACAGATACCAAATGATCAGCCTTGTCTAGTACAGATACCTAATGATCAGCCTTGTCTAGTACAGATACCTAATGATCAGCCCTGTCTAGTACAGGCACCTAATGATCAGCCCTGTCTAGTACAGATACCTAATGATCAGCCTTGTCTAGTACAGATACCTAATGATCAGCCTTGTCTAGAACAGATACCTAATGATCAGCCTTGTCTAGTACAGATACCTAATGATCAGCCTTATCTGGTACAGATACCTAATGATCAGCCTTGTCCATTACAGATACCTAATGATCAGCCTTGTCTAGTACAGATACCTAATGATCAGCCTTGTCTAGTACAGATACCTAATGATCAGCCTTGTCCAATACAGATACCTAATGATCAGCCTTGACTGGTACAGATACCTAATGATCAGCCTTGTCTAGTACAGGCACCTAATGATCAACCTTGTCCAGTACAGATACCTAATGATTAGCCTAGACTGGTACATATACCTAATGATCAGCCTTGTCCAGTACAGATACCTAATGATCAGCCTTGTCTGGTACAGATACCTAATGATCTGCCTTGTCCAGTACAGATACCTAATGATCAGCCTTGTCTAGTACAGATACCTAATGATCAGCCTTGTCCATTACAGATACCTAATGATCTGCCTTGTCTGGTACAGATACCTAATGATCAGCCTTGTCTAGTACAGGCACCCAATGATCAGCCTTGTCCGGTACAGATACCTAATGACCAGCCTCGTCTAGCACAGATACCTAATGATCAGCCATGTCTAGTACAGATACCTAATCATCAGCCCTGTCTAGTACAGATACCTAATGATCAGCCTTGTCTAGAACAGATACCTAATGATCAGCCTTGTCTAGTACAGATACCTAATGATCAGCCTTATCTGGTACAGATACCTAATGATCAGCCTTGTCCATTACAGATACCTAATGATCAGCCTTGTCTAGTACAGATACCTAATGATCAGCCTTATCTAGTACAGATACCTAATGATCAGCCTTGTCCAATACAGATACCTAATGATCAGCCTTGACTGGTACAGATACCTAATGATCAGCCTTGTCTAGTACAGGCACCTAATGATCAGCCTTGTCCAGTACAGATACCTAATGATTAGCCTAGACTGGTACATATACCTAATGATCAGCCTTGTCCAGTACAGATACCTAATGATCAGCCTTGTCTGGTACAGATACCTAATGATCTGCCTTGTCCAATACAGATACCTAATGATCAGCCTTGTCTAGTACAGATACCTAATGATCAGCCTCATCTAGCACAGATGCCTAATGATCTGCCTTGTCTGGGACAGATACCTAATGATCAGCCTTGTCTATTACAGGCACCTAATGATCAGCCTTGTCTAGTATAGGCACCTAATGGTGAGCCTTGCCTAGTACAGATACCTAATGATCAGCCTTGTCCAGTACAGATACAGAATGATCAGTCTTGACTGGTACAGATACCTAATGATCAGCCTTGTCTAGTACAGATACCTAATGATCAGCCTTGTCCAGTACAGATACCTAATGATCAGTCTCGTCTAGCACAGATACCTAATGATCAGCCCTGTCTAGTACAGATACCTAATGATCAGCCTCGTCTAGCACAGATACCTAATGATCAGCCTTGTCTAGTACAGATACCTAATGATCAGCCCTGTCTAGTACAGATACCTAATGACCAGCCTTGTCTAGTACAGATACCTAATGATCAGCCTTGTCAAGTACAGATACCTAATGATCAGCCTTGTCTGGTACAGATACCTAATGATCAGCCTTGTCTAGTACAGATACCTAATGATCAGCCTCATCTAGCACAGATGCCTAATGATCTGCCTTGTCTGGGACAGATACCTAATGATCAGTCTTGTCTAGTACAGGCACCTAATGATCAGCCTTGTCTAGTATAGGCACCTAATGGTGAGCCTTGCCTAGTACAGATACCTAATGATCAGCCTTGTCCAGTACAGATACCTAATGATCAGTCTCGTCTAGCAGAGATACCTAATGATCAGACTGTCTAGTACAGATACCTAATGATCAGCCTCGTCTAGCACAGATACCTAATGATCAGCCTTGTCTAGTACAGATACCTAATGATCAGCCCTGTCTAGTACAGATACCTAATGACCAGCCTTGTCTAGTACAGATACCTAATGATCAGCCTTGTCAAGTACAGATACCTAAATGATCAGCCTCGTTTAGCACAGATACCTAATGATCTGCCTTGTCTAGTACAGATTACAAGCGTCTAGTCCGTCATTCATAATCCAGCCGTCGTCCATTAGAGAATATCCGCGTCCATAATCCAAAGACCTATTCCATATTCCATATAACAGTATTAGCACCAAATTAAAAAAAAAATCATTGTATACATAAACATAGGCTTGTTTCCTGCAAGAGAGAAGCGGTCAACAGTTTTCAATGATGCCGACAAGACATCATGATACAGATACCTAATGATCAGCCTTGTCTGGTACAGATACCTAATGATCAGCCTTGTCTAGTACAGATACCTAATGATCAGCCTCATCTAGCACAGATGCCTAATGATCTGCCTTGTCTGGTACAGATACCTAATGATCAGCCTTGTCTAGTACAGGCACCTAATGATCAGCCTTGTCTAGTATAGGCACCTAATGGTGAGCCTTGCCTAGTACAGATACCTAATGATCAGCCTTGTCCAGTACAGATACCTAATGATCAGCCTTGTCCAGTACAGATACCTAATGATCAGCCTTGTCAGTACAGATACGTAATGATCAGCCCTGTCTAGTACAGATACCTACAGATCAGCCTTGTCTAGTACAGGCACCTAATGGTCAGCGTTGTCTAGTACAGATACCTATTGATCAGCCTTGTCTATCTAGTACAGATACCTAATGATCAGCCTTGTCTATCTAGTACAGATACCTAATGATTAGCCTTGTCTATCTAGTACAGATATCTAATGGCCAGCCTTGTCTAGTACAGATACCTAATGATCAGCCTTGTCCAGTACAGATACCTAATGATCAGCCTTGTCTGGTGCAGATACCTAATGATCAGCCTTGTCTAGTACAGATACCTAATGATCAGCCTTGTCTGGTACAGATACCTAATGATCAGCCTTATCTGGTACAGATACCTAATGATCAGCCTTGTCTGGTACAGATACCTAATGATCAGCCTTGTCTAGTATAGGCACCTAATGATCAGCCCTGTCCAGTACAGGCACCTTATGATCAGCTCTGTCTAGTACAGATACCTAATGATCAGCCTCGTCTAGCACAGATACCTAATGATCAGCCTTGTCCAGTACAGATACCTAATGATCAGCCTTGTCCAGTACAGATACCTAATGATCAGCACTGTCTAGTACAGATACCTAATGACCAGCCTTGTCTAGTACAGATACCTAATGATCAGCCTTGTCAAGTACAGATACCTAATGATCAGCCTCGTTTAGCACAGATACCTAATGATCTGCCTTGTCTAGTACAGATACCTAATGATCAGCCTTGTCTGGTACAGATACCTAATGATCAGCCTTTTCTAGTACAGATACCTAATGATCAGCCTCATCTAGCACAGATGCCTAATGATCTGCCTTGTCTGGGACAGATACCTAATGATCAGCCTTGTCTAGTACAGGCACCTAATGATCAGCCTTGTCTAGTATAGGCACCTAAGGGTGAGCCTTGCCTAGTACAGATACCTAATGATCAGCCTTGTCCAGTACAGATACCTAATGATCAGCCTTGTCCAGTACAGATACCTAATGATCAGCCCTGTCTAGTACAGATACCTATTGATCAGCCTTGTCTATCTAGTACAGATACCTAATGATCAGCCTTGTCTATCTAGTACAGATACCTAATGATTAGCCTTGTCTATCTAGTACAGATATCTAATGGTCAGCCTTGTCTAGTACAGATACCTAATGATCAGCCTTGTCCAGTACAGATACCTAATGATCAGCCTTGTCTGGTACAGATACCTAATGATCTGCCTTGTCCAGTACAGAATCCTAATGATCAGCCTTGTCTGGTCCAGATACCTAATGATCAGCCTTGTCTGGTACAGATACCTAATGATCTGCCTTGTCCAGTACAGATACCTAATGATCAGCCTTGTCTAGTACAGATACCTAATGATCAGCCTTGTCCAGTACAGATACCTAAAGATCTGCCTTGTCTGGTACAGATACCTAATGATCAGCCTTGTCTAGTACAGGCACCTAATGATCAGCCTTGTCCAGTACAGATACCTAATGATTAGCCATGACTGGTACAGATACCTAATGATCAGCCTTGTCCAGTACAGATACCTAATAATCAGCCCTGTCTAGTACAGATACCTAATGACCAGCCTTGTCTAGTACAGATACCTAAAGATCAGCCTTGTCTATCACAGATACCGAATGATCAGCTTTTTCTAGTACAGATACCTAATGATCATCCTTGACTGGTACAGATACCTAATGATAAGCCTTGTCCAGTACAGATACCTAATGATCAGCCCTGTCTAGTACAGATACCTAATGATCAGCCTTGTCTAGTACAGATACCTAAAGATCAGCCTTGTCTATCACAGATACCTAATGATCAGCCTTTTCTAGAACAGATACCTAATGATCAGCCTCGTCTAGTACAGATACCTAAAGATCAGCCTTGTCTAGTACAGATACCTAATGATCTGCCTTGTCTAGTACAGGCACCTAATGATCAGCCTTTTCCAGTACAGATACCTAATGATTAGCCTTGACTGGTGCAGATACCTAATGATCAGCCTTGTCCAGTACAGATACCTAATGATCAGCCCTGTCTAGTACAGATACCTAATGCTCAGCCTTGTCTAGTACAGATACCTAAAGATCAGCCTTGTCTATCACAGATACCTGATGATCAGCCTTTTCTAGCACAGATACCTAATGACCAGCCTGGTCTAGTACAGATACCTAAAGATCAGCCTTGTCTAGTACAGATACCTAATGATCAGCCTTGTCTAGAACAGATACCTAATGATCAGCCTTGTCTAGTACAGATACCTAATGATCAGCCTTGTCTAGTACAGATACCTAAAGATCAGCCTTGTATATCACAGATACCTAATGATCAGCCTTGTCTATCACAGATACCTAATGATCAGCCTTGTCTAACACAGATACCTAATGATCACCCTTGTCCAGAACAGATACCTAATGATCTGCCTTGTCTAGTATAGGCACCTAATGGTGAGCCTTGCCTAGTACAGATACCTAATTATCAGCCCTGTCTAGTACAGATATCTAATGATCAGCCTTGTCTGGTACAGATACCTAATGATCAGCCTTGTCTGGTACAAATACCTAATGATCAGCCTTGTCTAGTACAAATACCTAATGATCAGCCTTGTCTAGTACAGATACCTAAAGATCAGCTCAGCCTTGTCTATCACAGATATCTAATGATCAGCCTTTTCTAGTACAGATACCTAATGACCAGCCTTGTCTAGTACAGATACGTAAAGATCAGCCTTGTCTAGTACAGATACCTAATGATCAGCCTTGTCTAGTACAGATACCTAATGATCAGCCTTGTCTAGTATAGATACCTAATGATCGGCCTTGTCTATTACAGATACCTAAAGATCATCCTCATCTAGCACAGATGCCTAATGATCTGCCTTGTCTGGTACAGATACCTAATGATCAGCCTTGTCTAGTACAAATACCTAATGATCAGCCTTGTCTAGTACAGATACCTCAAGATCAGCTCAGCCTTGTCTATCACAGATACCTAATGATCAGCCTTTTCTAGTACAGATACCTATTGACCAGCCTTGTCCAGTACAGATACCTAATGATCAGCCTTGTCCAGTACAGATACCTAATGATCAGCCTTGTCTAGTACAGATACCTAAAGATCATCCTCATCTAGCACAGATGCCTAATGATCTGCCTTCTCTGGTACAGATACCTAATGATCAGCCTTGTCTAGTACAAATACCTAATGATCAGCCTTGTCTAGTATAGATACCTAATGATCAGCCTTGTCTAGTACAGATACCTAAAGATCATCCTCATCTAGCACAGATGCCTAATGATCTGCCTTCTCTGGTACAGATACCTAATGATCAGCCTTGTCTAGTACAAATACCTAATGATCAGCCTTGTCTAGTACAGATACCTCAAGATCAGCTCAGTCTTGTCTATCACAGATACCTAATGATCAGCCTTTTCTAGTACAGATACCTATTGTCCAGCCTTGTCTAGTACAGATACCTAATGATCAGCCTTGTGAAGTACAGATACCTAATGATCAGCCTTGTCTGGTGCAGATACCTAATGATCAGCCTTGTCTAGTACAGATACCTAATGATCAGCCTTGTCTGGTACAGATACCTAATGATCAGCCTTATCTGGTACAGATACCTAATGATCAGCCTTGTCTGGTACAGATACCTAATGATCAGCCTTGTCTAGTACAGATACCTAATGATCAGCCTTGTCTATCTAGTACAGATACCTAATGATCAGCCTTGTCTATCTAGTACAGATACCTAATGATTAGCCTTGTCTATCTAGTACAGATATCTAATGGTCAGCCTTGTCTAGTACAGATACCTAATGATCAGCCTTGTCCAGTACAGATACCTAATGATCAGCCTTGTCTGGTGCAGATACCTAATGATCAGCCTTGTCTAGTACAGATACCTAATGATCAGCCTTGTCTGGTACAGATACCTAATGATCAGCCTTATCTGGTACAGATACCTAATGATCAGCCTTGTCTGGTACAGATACCTAATGATCAGCCTTGTCTAGTACAGATACCTAATGATCAGCCTTGTCTAGTATAGGCACCTAATGATCAGCCCTGTCCAGTACAGGCACCTTATGATCAGCTCTGTCTAGTACAGATACCTAATGATCAGCCTCGTCTAGCACAGATACCTAATGATCAGCCTTGTCTAGTACAGATACCTAATAATCAGCACTGTCTAGTACAGATACCTAATGACCAGCCTTGTCTAGTACAGATACCTAATGATCAGCCTTGTCAAGTACAGATACCTAATGATCAGCCTCGTTTAGCACAGATACCTAATGATCTGCCTTGTCTAGTACAGATACCTAATGATCAGCCGTGTCTGGTACAGATACCTAATGATCAGCCTTGTCTAGCACAGATACCTAATGATCAGCCTTGTCAAGTACAGATACCTAATGATCAGCCGCGTTTAGCACAGATACCTAATGATCTGCCTTGTCTGGTACAGATACCTAATGATCAGCCTTATCTGGTACAGATACCTAATGATCAGCCTTGTCTGGTACAGATACCTAATGATCAGCCTTGTCTAGTACAGATACCTAATGATCAGCCTTGTCTAGTATAGGCACCTAATGATCAGCCCTGTCCAGTACAGGCACCTTATGATCAGCTCTGTCTAGTACAGATACCTAATGATCAGCCTCGTCTAGCACAGATACCTAATGATCAGCCTTGTCCAGTACAGATACCTAATGATCAGCCTTGTCCAGTACAGATACCTAATGATCAGCACTGTCTAGTACAGATACCTAATGACCAGCCTTGTCTAGTACAGATACCTAATGATCAGCCTTGTCAAGTACAGATACCTAATGATCAGCCTCGTTTAGCACAGATACCTAATGATCTGCCTTGTCTAGTACAGATACCTAATGATCAGCCTTGTCTGGTACAGATACCTAATGATCAGCCTTTTCTAGTACAGATACCTAATGATCAGCCTCATCTAGCACAGATGCCTAATGATCTGCCTTGTCTGGGACAGATACCTAATGATCAGCCTTGTCTAGTACAGGCACCTGATGATCAGCCTTGTCTAGTATAGGCACCTAATGGTGAGCCTTGCCTAGTACAGATACCTAATGATCAGCCTTGTCCAGTACAGATACCTAATGATCAGCCTTGTCCAGTACAGATACCTAATGATCAGCCTTGTCCAGTACAGATACCTAATGATCAGCCCTGTCTAGTACAGATACCTAAAGATCAGCCTTGTCTAGTACAGGCACCTAATGGTCAGCCTTGTCTAGTACAGATACCTATTGATCAACCTTGTCTATCTAGTACAGATACCTAATGATCAGCCTTGTCTATCTAGTACAGATACCTAATGATTAGCCTTGTCTATCTAGTACAGATATCTAATGGTCAGCCTTGTCTAGTACAGATACCTAATGATCAGCCTTGTCCAGTACAGATACCTAATGATCAGCCTTGTCTGGTACAGATACCTAATGATCTGCCTTGTCCAGTACAGAATCCTAATGATCAGCCTTGTCTGGTCCAGATACCTAATGATCAGCCTTGTCTGGTACAGATACCTAATGATCTGCCTTGTCCAGTACAGATACCTAATGATCAGCCTTGTCTAGTACAGATACCTAATGATCAGCCTTGTCCAGTACAGATACCTAAAGATCTGCCTTGTCTGGTACAGATACCTAGTGATCAGCCTTGTCTAGTACAGGCACCTAATGATCAGCCTTGTCCAGTACAGATGCCTAATGATTAGCCATGACTGGTACAGATACCTAATGATCAGCCTTGTCCAGTACAGATACCTAATAATCAGCCCTGTCTAGTACAGATACCTAATGACCAGCCTTGTCTAGTACAGATACCTAAAGATCAGCCTTGTCTATCACAGATACCGAATGATCAGCTTTTTCTAGTACAGATACCTAATGATCATCCTTGACTGGTACAGATACCTAATGATAAGCCTTGTCCAGTACAGATACCTAATGATCAGCCCTGTCTAGTACAGATACCTAATGATCAGCCTTGTCTAGTACAGATACCTAAAGATCAGCCTTGTCTATCACAGATACCTAATGATCAGCCTTTTCTAGAACAGATACCTAATGATCAGCCTCGTCTAGTACAGATACCTAAAGATCAGCCTTGTCTAGTACAGATACCTAATGATCTGCCTTGTCTAGTACAGGCACCTAATGATCAGCCTTTTCCAGTACAGATACCTAATGATTAGCCTTGACTGGTGCAGATACCTAATGATCAGCCTTGTCCAGTACAGATACCTAATGATCAGCCCTGTCTAGTACAGATAGCTAATGCTCAGCCTTGTCTAGTACAGATACCTAAAGATCAGCCTTGTCTATCACAGATACCTGATGATCAGCCTTTTCTAGCACAGATACCTAATGACCAGCCTTGTCTAGTACAGATACCTAAAGATCAGCCTTGTCTAGTACAGATACCTAATGATCAGCCTTGTCTAGAACAGATACCTAATGATCAGCCTTGTCTAGTACAGATACCTAATGATCAGCCTTGTCTAGTACAGATACCTAAAGATCAGCCTTGTCTATCACAGATACCTAATGATCAGCCTTGTCTATCACAGATACCTAATGATCAGCCTTGTCTAACACAGATACCTAATGATCACCCTTGTCCAGAACAGATACCTAATGATCTGCCTTGTCTAGTATAGGCACCTAATGGTGAGCCTTGCCTAGTACAGATACCTGATTATCAGCCCTGTCTAGTACAGATATCTAATGATCAGCCTTGTCTGGTACAGATACCTAATGATCAGCCTTGTCTGGCACAAATACCTAATGATCAGCCTTGTCTAGTACAAATACCTAATGATCAGCCTTGTCTAGTACAGATACCTAAAGATCAGCTCAGCCTTGTCTATCACAGATATCTAATGATCAGCCTTTTCTAGTACAGATACCTAATGACCAGCCTTGTCTAGTACAGATACGTAAAGATCAGCCTTGTCTAGTACAGATACCTAATGATCAGCCTTGACTAGTACAGATACCTAATGATCAGCCTTGTCTAGTATAGATACCTAATGATCGGCCTTGTCTATTACAGATACCTAAAGATCATCCTCATCTAGCACAGATGCCTAATGATCTGCCTTGTCTGGTACAGATACCTAATGATCAGCCTTGTCTAGTACAAATACCTAATGATCAGCCTTGTCTAGTACAGATACCTCAAGATCAGCTCAGCCTTGTCTATCACAGATACCTAATGATCAGCCTTCTCTAGTACAGATACCTATTCACCAGCCTTGTCCAGTACAGATACCTAATGATCAGCCTTGTCTAGTACAGATACCTAATGATCAGCCTTGTCTAGTATAGATACCTAATGATCAGCCTTGTCTAGTACAGATACCTAAAGATCATCCTCATCTAGCACAGATGCCTAATGATCTGCCTTCTCTGGTACAGATACCTAATGATCAGCCTTGTCTAGTACAAATACCTAATGATCAGCCTTGTCTAGTACAGATACCTCAAGATCAGCTCAGTCTTGTCTATCACAGATACCTAATGATCAGCCTTTTCTAGTACAGATACCTATTGTCCAGCCTTGTCTAGTACAGATACCTAATGATCAGCCTTGTGAAGTACAGATACCTAATGATCAGCCTTGTCTGGTGCAGATAACTAATGATCAGCCTTGTCTAGTACAGATACCTAATGATCAGCCTTGACTGGTACAGATACCTAATGATCAGCCTTATCTGGTACAGATACCTAATGATCAGCCTTGTCTGGTACAGATACCTAATGATCAGCCTTGTCTAGTACAGATACCTAATGATCAGCCTTGTCTATCTAGTACAGATACCTAATGATCAGCCTTGTCTATCTAGTACAGATACCTAATGATTAGCCTTGTCTATCTAGTACAGATATCTAATGGTCAGCCTTGTCTAGTACAGATACCTAATGATCAGCCTTGTCCAGTACAGATACCTAATGATCAGCCTTGTCTGGTGCAGATACCTAATGATCAGCCTTGTCTAGTACAGATACCTAATGATCAGCCTTGTCTGGTACAGATACCTAATGATCAGCCTTATCTGGTACAGATACCTAATGATCAGCCTTGTCTGGTACAGATACCTAATGATCAGCCTTGTCTAGTACAGATACCTAATGATCAGCCTTGTCTAGTATAGGCACCTAATGATCAGCCCTGTCCAGTACAGGCACCTTATGATCAGCTCTGTCTAGTACAGATACCTAATGATCAGCCTCGTCTAGCACAGATACCTAATGATCAGCCTTGTCTAGTACAGATACCTAATAATCAGCACTGTCTAGTACAGATACCTAATGACCAGCCTTGTCTAGTACAGATACCTAATGATCAGCCTTGTCAAGTACAGATACCTAATGATCAGCCTCGTTTAGCACAGATACCTAATGATCTGCCTTGTCTAGTACAGATACCTAATGATCAGCCGTGTCTGGTACAGATACCTAATGATCAGCCTTGTCTAGTACAGATACCTAATGATCAGCCTTGTCAAGTACAGATACCTAATGATCAGCCTCGTTTAGCACAGATACCTAATGATCTGCCTTGTCTGGTACAGATACCTAATGATCAGCCTTATCTGGTACAGATACCTAATGATCAGCCTTGTCTGGTACAGATACCTAATGATCAGCCTTGTCTAGTACAGATACCTAATGATCAGCCTTGTCTAGTATAGGCACCTAATGATCAGCCCTGTCCAGTACAGGCACCTTATGATCAGCTCTGTCTAGTACAGATACCTAATGATCAGCCTCGTCTAGCACAGATACCTAATGATCAGCCTTGTCTAGTACAGATACCTAATGATCAGCACTGTCTAGTACAGATACCTAATGACCAGCCTTGTCTAGTACAGATACCTAATGATCAGCCTTGTCAAGTACAGATACCTAATGATCAGCCTCGTTTAGCACAGATACCTAATGATCTGCCTTGTCTAGTACAGATACCTAATGATCAGCCTTGTCTGGTACAGATACCTAATGATCAGCCTTTTCTAGTACAGATACCTAATGATCAGCCTCATCTAGCACAGATGCCTTATGATCTGCCTTGTCTGGGACAGATACCTAATGATCAGCCTTGTCTAGTACAGGCACCTAATGATCAGCCTTGTCTAGTATAGGCACCTAATGGTGAGCCTTGCCTAGTACAGATACCTAATGATCAGCCTTGTCCAGTACAGATACCTAATGATCAGCCTTGTCCAGTACAGATACCTAATGATCAGCCTTGTCAGTACAGATACGTAATGATCAGCCCTGTCTAGTACAGATACCTACAGATCAGCCTTGTCTAGTACAGGCACCTAATGGTCAGCGTTGTCTAGTACAGATACCTATTGATCAGCCTTGTCTATCTAGTACAGATACCTAATGATCAGCCTTGTCTATCTAGTACAGATACCTAATGATTAGCCTTGTCTATCTAGTACAGATATCTAATGGCCAGCCTTGTCTAGTACAGATACCTAATGATCAGCCTTGTCCAGTACAGATACCTAATGATCAGCCTTGTCTGGTGCAGATACCTAATGATCAGCCTTGTCTAGTACAGATACCTAATGATCAGCCTTGTCTGGTACAGATACCTAAAGATCAGCCTCGTCTAGCACAGATACCTAATGATCTACCTTGTCTGGTACAGATACCTAATGATCTGCCGTGTCCAGAACAGATACCTAATGATCTTCCTTGTCTGGTTCAGATACCTAAGGATCTGCCTTGTCCAGTACAGATACCTAATGATCAGCCTTGTCTGGTACGGATACCTAATGATCAGCCTCGTCTAGCACAGATACCTAATGATCTGCCTTGTCTGGTACAGATACCTAATGATCAGCCTCATCTAGCACAGATACCTAATGACCTGCCTTGTCTGGTACAGATACCAAATGATCTGCCTTGTCCAGTACAGATA
Source organism: Hanleya hanleyi (assembly GCA_036873755.1). Lineage (NCBI taxonomy): Eukaryota > Metazoa > Mollusca > Polyplacophora > Lepidopleurida > Hanleyidae > Hanleya > Hanleya hanleyi. The sequence goes on along the minus strand of JAVTVY010035404.1, from coordinate 104,377 downwards.
CCATATGATCAGCCTTGTCTGGTACAGATACCTAATGATCAGCCTTGTCTGGTACAGATACCTAATGATCTGCCTTGTCCAGTACAGATACCTAATGATCAGCCTTGTCTAGTACAGATACCTAATGATCAGCCTTGTCCAGGATAGATACCTAATGATCTGCCTTGTCTGGTACAGATACCTAATGATCAGACTTGTCTACTACAGGCACCTAATGATCAGCCTTGTCCAATACAGATACCTAATGATTAGCCTTGTCCAGTACAGATACCTAATGATCAGCCCTGTCCAGTACAGATACCTAATGATCAGCCTCGTCTAGCACAGATACCTAATGATCAGCCTTATCTGGTACAGATACCTAATGATCTGCCTTGTCCATTACAGGCACCTAATGATCAGCCTTGTCTTGTACAGATACCTAATGATCAGCCTTGTCTAGTGCAGATACCTAATAATCAGCCTTGTCTAGTACCGGCACCTAATGATCAGCCTTGTCCAGTAAAGAAACGTAATAACCAGCCTTGTCTAGCACAGATACCTAATGATCAGCCTTGTCTAGTACAGGCAAATAATGATCAGCCTTGTCTAGTACAGGCACCTAATGATCAGCCCTGTCCAGTAAAGATACCTAAAGAACAGCCTTGTCTAGTACAGATACCTAATAATCAGCCTTGTCTAGTACAGAAACCTAATAATCAGCCTTGTCTAGTACAGATACCTAATGCTCAGCCTTGTCCAGTACAGGCACCTAATGATCAGCCTTGTCTAGTACAGATACATAATGATCAGCCTTGTCTAATCCAGGTACCTAATAATCAGCCTTGTCTAGTACAGATACCTATTGATCAGCCTTGTCTAGTACAGCTACCTTATGATCAGCCTTGTCTAGTACAGGTACCTAATGACCGACCATGTCTAGTACAGGTATCTAATGATCAGCCTTGTCTAGTACAGATACCTAATGATCAGCCTTGTCTAGTACACATACCTAATGACCAGCCATGTTTGGTACAGATACCTAATGATCAGCCTCGTCTTGTACAGATACCTGTTGATCAGCCTTGTCTAGTACAGATACATAATGATCAGCCTTGTCCAGTGCAGATAACTTATGATTAGCCTTGTCTAGTACAGATACATTCTAATCAGCCTTGTCTATCTAGTACAGATACCAAATGATTAACCTTGACTGGTACAGACACCTAGTGATCAGCCTTGTCTAGTACAGGTACCTAATGATTAGCCTTGTCTAGTACAGGTACCTAATGACCAACCTTGTCTAGTATCGATACATCTACCTAATGATCAGCCTTGTCTGTCTAGTACAGATACCCAATTAGCAGCCTTGTCTGTCTAGTACAGATACCTAATGATCAGCCTTGTCTATCTAGTACAGATATCTAATGATCAGCCTTGTCTGTCTAGTACAGATACCTAATGATCAGCCTCGTCTAGTACAGATACCCAAAGATCAACCTTGTCTATCTAGTACAGATACCTAATGATCAGCCTCGTCTACCTAGTACAGATACCTAATGATCAGCCTTGTCTGTCTAGTACAGATACCTATTGATCAGCCTTGTCTATCTAGTACTGATATCTAATGATCAGCCTTGTCTAGTACAGATACCTAATGATCAGCCTCGTCTAGTACAGATACCTAATGATCAGCCTTGCCTATCTAGTACAGATATCTAATGATCAGCCTTGTCTGTCTAGTACAGATACCTAATGATCAGCCTCGTCTAGTACAGATACCCAAAGATCAACCTTGTCTATCTAGTACAGATACCTAATGATCAGCCTTGTCTATCTAGTACAGATACCTAATGATCAGCCTTGTCTGTCTAGTACAGATACCTAATGATCAGCCTTGTCTATCTAGTACTGATATCTAATGATCAGCCTTGTCTAATACAGATACCTAATGATCAGACTCGTCTAGTACACATACCTAATCATCAGCCCTGTCTAGTACAGATACCTAATGATCAGCCTTTTCTAGTACAGATACATAATGATCAGCCTTGTCCAGTACAGATACCTAATGATCAGCCTGGTCTAGCACAGATACATAATGATCAGCCTTGTCTAGTACAGCTACCTTATGATCAGCCTTGTCTAGTACAGGTACCTAATGACCGACCATGTCTAGTACAGGTATCTAATGATCAGCCTTGTCTAGTACAGATACCTAATGATCAGCCTTGTCTAGTACACATACCTAATGACCAGCCTTGTTTGGTACAGATACCTAATGATCAGCCTCGTCTTGTACAGATACCTGTTGATCAGCCTTGTCTAGTACAGATACATAATGATCAGCCTTGTCCAGTGCAGATAACTTATGATTAGCCTTGTCTAGTACAGATACATTCTAATCAGCCTTGTCTATCTAGTACAGATACCAAATGATTAACCTTGACTGGTACAGACACCTAGTGATCAGCCTTGTCTAGTACAGGTACCTAATGATTAGCCTTGTCTAGTACAGGTACCTAATGACCAACCTTGTCTAGTATCGATACATCTACCTAATGATCAGCCTTGTCTGTCTAGTACAGATACCTAATTAGCAGCCTTGTCTGTCTAGTACAGATACCTAATGATCAGCCTTGTCTATCTAGTACAGATATCTAATGATCAGCCTTGTCTGTCTAGTACAGATACCTAATGATCAGCCTCGTCTAGTACAGATACCCAAAGATCAACCTTGTCTATCTAGTACAGATACCTAATGATCAGCCTCGTCTACCTAGTACAGATACCTAATGATCAGCCTTGTCTGTCTAGTACAGATACCTATTGATCAGCCTTGTCTATCTAGTACTGATATCTAATGATCAGCCTTGTCTAGTACAGATACCTAATGATCAGCCTCGTCTAGTACAGATACCTAATGATCAGCCTTGCCTATCTAGTACAGATATCTAATGATCAGCCTTGTCTGTCTAGTACAGATACCTAATGATCAGCCTCGTCTAGTACAGATACCCAAAGATCAACCTTGTCTATCTAGTACAGATACCTAATGATCAGCCTTGTCTATCTAGTACAGATACCTAATGATCAGCCTTGTCTGTTTAGTACAGATACCTAATGATCAGCCTTGTCTATCTAGTACTGATATCTAATGATCAGCCTTGTCTAATACAGATACCTAATGATCAGACTCGTCTAGTACACATACCTAATCATCAGCCCTGTCTAGTACAGATACCTAATGATCAGCCTTTTCTAGTACAGATACATAATGATCAGCCTTGTCCAGTACAGATACCTAATGATCAGCCTGGTCTAGCACAGATACATAATGATCAGCCTTGTCCAGTGCAGATAACTTATGATTAGCCTTGTCTAGTACAGATACATTCTAATCAGCCTTGTCTATCTAGTACAGATACCAAATGATTAACCTTGACTGGTACAGACACCTAGTGATCAGCCTTGTCTAGTACAGGTACCTAATGATTAGCCTTGTCTAGTACAGGTACCTAATCATCAGCCCTGTCTAGTACAGATACCTAATGATCAGCCTTTTCTAGTACAGATACATAATGATCAGCCTTGTCTAGTACAGGTACCTAATGACCAACCTTGTTTAGTATCGATCCATCTACCTAATGATCAGCCTTGTCTATCTAGTACAGATACCTAATTAGCAGCCTTGTCTGTCTAGTACAGATACCTAATGATCAGCCTTGTCTATCTAGTACAGATATCTAATGATCAGCCTTGTCTAGTACAGATACCTAATGATCAGCCTCGTCTAGTACAGATATCCAAAGATCAACCTTGTCTATCTAGTACAGATACCTAATGATCAGCCTTGTCTATCTAGTACAGATACCTAATGATCAGCCTTGACTATCACAGATACCTAATGATCAGCCTTGTCTAGTACAGATACCTAATGATTAGCCTTGTCTAGTACAGATACCTAATGATCTGTCTTGTCTGGTACAGATACCTAAAGATCAGCCTTGACCAGAACAGATACCTAATGATCAGTCTCGTCTAGTACAGTTACCTAATGATCAGCCCTGTCTAGTACAGACACCTAATGATCAGCCTTGTCTGGTACAGATACCTAATGATCAGCCTTGTCAGGTACAAATACCTAATGATCAGCCTCATCTAGCACAGATACCTAATGATCTGCCTTGTCTGGTACAGATACCTAATGGTCAGCCTTGTCTGGTACAGGCACCTAGATCAGCCTTGTCTAGTACAGATACCTAATGATCAGCCTGGTCTAGTACAGATACCTAATGATCAGCCTTGACTGGTACAGATACCTAATGATCAGCCTTGTCCAGTACAGATACCTAATGATCAGCCCTGTCTAGTACAGATACCTAATGCTCAGCCTTGTCTAGTACAGATACCTAAAGATCAGCCTTGTCTATCACAGATACCTAATGATCAGCCTTTTATAGTACAGATACCTAATGACCAGCCTTGTCTAGTACAGATACCTAAAGATCAGCCTTGTCTAGGACAGATACCTAATGATCAGCCTTGTCTAGTACAGATACCTAATGATCAGGATTGTCTAGTACAGATACCTAATGATCAGCCTTGTCTAGTGCAGATACCTAAAGATCAGCCTTGTCTACAACAGAAACCTAATGATCAGCCTTGTCTATCTAGTACAGATACCTAATGATCAGCCTTGTCTATCTAGTACAGATACCTAATGATTAGCCTTGACTGGTACAGGTACCTAATGATCAGCCCTGTCTAGTACAGATACCTAATGATCAGACTTGTCTGATACAGATACGTAATGATCAGCCTTGTCTAGTACAGATACCTAATGATCAGCCTTATCTGGTACAGATACCTAATGATCAGCCTTATCTGGTACAGATACCTAATGATCAGCCCTGTCCAGTACAGATACCTAATGATTAGCCTTGACTGGTACAGGTACCTAATGATCAGCCCTCTCTAGTACAGATACCAAATGATCAGCCTTGTCTAGTACAGATACCTAATGATCAGCCTTGTCTAGTACAGATACCTAATGATCAGCCCTGTCTAGTACAGGCACCTAATGATCAGCCCTGTCTTGTACAGATACCTAATGATCAGCCTTGTCTAGTACAGATACCTAATGATCAGCCTTGTCTAGAACAGATACCTAATGATCAGCCTTGTCTAGTACAGATACCTAATGATCAGCCTTATCTGGTACAGATACCTAATGATCAGCCTTGTCCATTACAGATACCTAATGATCAGCCTTGTCTAGTACAGATACCTAATGATCAGCCTTGTCTAGTACAGATACCTAATGATCAGCCTTGTCCAATACAGATACCTAATGATCAGCCTTGACTGGTACAGATACCTAATGATCAGCCTTGTCTAGTACAGGCACCTAATGATCAGCCTTGTCCAGTACAGATACCTAATGATTAGCCTTGACTGGTACATATACCTAATGATCAGCCTTGTCCAGTACAGATACCTAATGATCAGCCTTGTCTGGTACAGATACCTAATGATCTGCCTTGTCCAGTACAGATACCTAATGATCAGCCTTGTCTAGTACAGATACCTAATGATCAGCCTTGTCCATTACAGATACCTAATGATCGGCCTTGTCTGGTACAGATACCTAATGATCAGCCTTGTCTAGTACAGGCACCCAATGATCAGCCTTGTCCGGTACAGATACCTAATGATCAGCCTCGTCTAGCACAGATACCTAATGATCAGCCATGTCTAGTACAGATACCTAATCATCAGCCCTGTGTAGTACAGATACCTAATGATCAGCCTTTTCTAGTACAGATACCTAATGATCAGCCTTGTCCAGTACAGATACCTAATGATCAACCTGGTCTAGCACAGATACCTAATGATCAGCCTTGTCTAGTACAGATACCTAATGATCAGCCCTGTCTAGTACAGATACTTAATGATCAGCCTTGTCTAGTACAGATACCTAATGATCAGCCTTGTCTGGTGCAGATACCTAAAGATCAGCCTCGTCTAGCACAGATACCTAATGATCTACCTTGTCTGGTACAGATACCTAATGATCTGCCTTGTCCAGAACAGATACCTAATGATCTTCCTTGTCTGGTACAGATACCTAAGGATCTGCCTTGTCCAGTACAGATACCTAATGATCAGCCTTGTCTGGTACAGATACCTAATGATCAGCCTCGTCTAGCACAGATACCTAATGATCTGCCTTGTCTGGTACAGATACCTAATGATCAGCCTCATCTAGCACAGATACCTAATGACCTGCCTTGTCTGGTACAGATGCCAAATGATCTGCCTTGTCCAGTACAGATACCATATGATCAGCCTTGTCTGGTACAGATACCTAATGATCAGCCTTGTCTGGTACAGATACCTAATGATCTGCCTTGTCCAGTACAGATACCTAATGATCAGCCTTGTCTAGTACAGATACCTAATGATCAGCCTTGTCCAGGACAGATACCTAATGATCTGCCTTGTCTGGTACAGATACCTAATGATCAGACTTGTCTAGTACAGGCACCTAATGATCAGCCTTGTCCAATACAGATACCTAATGATTAGCCTTGTCCAGTACAGATACCTAATGATCAGCCCTGTCCAGTACAGATACCTAATGATCAGCCTTGTCTAGCACAGATACCTAATGATCAGCCTTATCTGGTACAGATACCTAATGATCAGCCTTGTCCATTACAGGCACCTAATGATCAGCCTTGTCTTGTACAGATACCTAATGATCAGCCTTGTCTAGTGCAGATACCTAATAATCAGCCTTGTCTAGTACCGGCACCTAATGATCAGCCTTGTCCAGTAAAGAAACGTAATAACCAGCCTTGTCTAGCACAGATACCTAATGATCAGCCTTGTCTAGTACAGCCAAATAATGATCAGCCTTGTCTAGTACAGGCACCTAATGATCAGCCCTGTCCAGTAAAGATACCTAAAGATCAGCCTTGTCTAGTACAGATACCTAATAATCAGCCTTGTCTAGTACAGAAACCTAATAATCATCCTTGTCTAGTACAGATACCTATTGATCAGCCTTGTCTAGTACAGATACCTAATGATCAATCTTGTCTAGTACAGATACCTATTGATCAGCCTTGTCTAGTACAGCTACCTTATGATCAGCCTTGTCTAGTACAGGTACCTAATGACCGACCATGTCTAGTACAGGTATCTAATGATCAGCCTTGTCTAGTACAGATACCTAATGATCAGCCTTGTCTAGTACACATACCTAATGACCAGCCTTGTTTGGTACAGATACCTAATGATCAGCCTCGTCTTGTACAGATACCTGTTGATCAGCCTTGTCTAGTACAGATACATAATGATCAGCCTTGTCCAGTGCAGATAACTTATGATTAGCCTTGTCTAGTACAGATACATTCTAATCAGCCTTGTCTATCTAGTACAGATACCAAATGATTAACCTTGACTGGTACAGACACCTAGTGATCAGCCTTGTCTAGTACAGGTACCTAATGATTAGCCTTGTCTAGTACAGGTACCTAATGACCAACCTTGTCTAGTATCGATACATCTACCTAATGATCAGCCTTGTCTGTCTAGTACAGATACCCAATTAGCAGCCTTGTCTGTCTAGTACAGATACCTAATGATCAGCCTTGTCTATCTAGTACAGATATCTAATGATCAGCCTTGTCTGTCTAGTACAGATACCTAATGATCAGCCTCGTCTAGTACAGATACCCAAAGATCAACCTTGTCTATCTAGTACAGATACCTAATGATCAGCCTTGTCTATCTAGTACAGATACCTAATGATCAGCCTTGTCTGTCTAGTACAGATACCTAATGATCAGCCTTGTCTATCTAGTACTGATATCTAATGATCAGCCTTGTCTAATACAGATACCTAATGATCAGACTCGTCTAGTACACATACCTAATCATCAGCCCTGTCTAGTACAGATACCTAATGATCAGCCTTTTCTAGTACAGATACATAATGATCAGCCTTGTTCAGTACAGATACCTAATGATCAGCCTGGTCTAGCACAGATACCTAATGATCAGCCTTGTCTAGTACAGATACCTAATGATCAGCCCTGTCTAGTACAGATACCTAATGATCAGCCTTGTCTAGTACAGATACCTAATGATCAGCCTTGTCTGGTACAGATACCTAAAGATCAGCCTCGTCTAGCACAGATACCTAATGATCTACCTTGTCTGGTACAGATACCTAATGATCTGCCTTATCCAGAACAGATACCTAATGATCTTCTTTGTCTGGTACAGATACCTAAGGATCTGCCTTGTCCAGTACAGATACCTAATGATCAGCCTTGTCTGGTACAGATACCTAATGATCAGCCTCGTCTAGCACAGATACCTAATGATCTGCCTTGTCTGGTACAGATACCTAATGATCAGCCTCATCTAGCACAGATACCTAATGATCTGCCTTGTCTGGTACAGATACCTAATGATCTGCCTTGTCCAGTACAGATACCTAATGATCAGCCTTGTCTGGTACAGATACCTAATGATCAGCCTTGTCTGGTACAGATACCTCATGATCTGCCTTGTCCAGTACAGATACCTAATGATCAGCCTTGTCTAGTACAGATACCTAATGATCAGCCTTGTCCAGGACAGATACCTAATGATCTGCCTTGTCTGGTACAGATACCTAATGATCAGACTTGTCTAGTACAGGCACCTAATGATCAGCCTTGTCCAATACAGATACCTAATGATTAGCCTTGTCCAGTCCAGATACCTAATGATCAGCCCTGTCCAGTACAGATACCTAATGATCAGCCTCGTCTAGCACAGATACCTAATGATCAGCCTTATCTGGTACAGATACCTAATGATCAGCCTTGTCCATTACAGGCACCTAATGATCAGCCTTGTCTTGTACAGATACCTAATGATCAGCCTTGTCTAGTGCAGATACCTAATAATCAGCCTTGTCTAGTACCGGCACCTAATGATCAGCCTTGTCCAGTAAAGAAACGTAATAACCAGCCTTGTCTAGCACAGATACCTAATGATCAGCCTTGTCTAGTACAGGCACCTAATGATCAGCCTTGTCTAGTACAGGCACCTAATGATCAGCCCTGTCCAGTAAAGATACCTAAAGATCAGCCTTGTCTAGTACAGATACCTAATAATCAGCCTTGTCTAGTACAGAAACCTAATAATCAGCTTTGTCTAGTACAGATACCTAATGCTCAGCCTTGTCCAGTACAGGCACCTAATGATCAGCCTTGTCTAGTACAGATACCTAATGATCAGCCTTGTCTAATCCAGGTACCTAATAATCAGCCTTGTCTAGTACAGATACCTATTGATCAGCCTTGTCTAGTACAGATACCTAATGATCAATCTTGTCTAGTACAGATACCTATTGATCAGCCTTGTCTAGTACAGATACCTTATGATCAGCCTTGTCTAGTACAGGTACCTAATGACCGACCATGTCTAGTACAGGTATCTAATGATCAGCCTTGTCTAGTACAGATACCTAATGATCAGCCTTGTCTAGTACACATACCTAATGATCAGCCTTGTTTGGTACAGATACCTAATGATCAGCCTCGTCTTGTACAGATACCTGGTGATCAGCCTTGTCTAGTACAGATACATAATGATCAGCCTTGTCCTGTGCAGGTACCTAATGACCAACCTTGTCTAGTATCGATACATCTACCTAATGATCAGCCTTGTCTGTCTAGTACAGGTACCTAATTAGCAGCCTTGTCTGTCTAGTACAGATACCTAATGATCAGCCTTGTCTATCTAGTACAGATATCTAATGATCAGCCTTGTCTGTCTAGTACAGATACCTAATGATCAGCCTCGTCTAGTACAGATACCCAAAGATCAACCTTGTTTATCTAATACAGATACCTAATGATCAGCCTTGTCTATCTAGTACAGATACCTAATGATCAGCCTTGTCTGTCTAGTACAGATACCTAATGATCAGCCTTGTCTATCTAGTACTGATATCTAATGATCAGCCTTGTCTAGTACAGATACCTAATGATCAGCCTCGTCTAGTACAGATACCTAATGACCAGCCTTGTCTATCTAGTACAGATACATAATGATCAGCCTTTTCTAATACAGATACCTGTGATCAGCCTCGTCTAGTACAGCTACCTAATGATCAGCTTTGTCTATCTGGTAAAGATACCCAATGACCAGCCTTGTCTAGTACAGAAATATAATGATTTACCATGTCTACTAGCCTTGTCTATCCAGTCCAGATACCTACTTTTATCAACCATGTCTAGTACAGATACCTAATAATCCACCTTGTCTAGTACAGATTATCGGCCTTGTCTATCTAGAACAGATATGTACTGGTCAGCTTTGATGTCTATCTAGTACATGCAAATACATATTGATCAACCTTGTCAGTCTAGTACAGATACCAAATGATCAGCCTTGTCTAGTACAGATTCCCAATGATCAACCTTGTATAGTACAGAGAAGGGATACTGGGGTAAGTTGGAGAATGGAGCACAGTTGGAAAAGTCGTCTAACTCGTATGTTAAATAACATTATTATCAGCAGAAAGCTACCACTCTCATACAACACCTATATTAATTGTTAGTAAAAAGTATCATTTTTAAAAAAAAATAGGGACCAATAAATGTTTTTGAACAGCTCGAGTAAATTTTTAGGACAGAATGATATTTCTTTATACTAAGTTTTCTGCCGTACTTCATAACTGTTTTGGTAATATTGAAAGAGAATGGACAAAGGTGCAATTCAATAGTATCGACTTATTACCTCAGATGCACGTATTAGTTGTTTTGTTTTTTGATTTTTTTTTTTCAAAAAACGGAATATATCATGCGCCCGGGACGAACTGTATCAAATGGTGAAATTTACTTTCATCATAAAATGTTACTGAGGTGCTTGGCTTTGTTTAATAGATAGTAGTAATTACTAATCCTATCGAATTTGAATAGTTTTACTAACAATTTCAAAGTCTGATGCTTCCGTTGGAATGGGAATGAAGCGAAATACTATTTTCTTCAAAGTTGGCCTCTGATAAATACTTTATGCAACGCATGGGTCTACAATAGTAGATGTTAGCCATCACTGTTGAATCGTCTGAACTCTTGTGAAACACAACAGTATCCACTTGATTTAAAAAAGTTACCGTATTTTGATTATTGCACCCCAGTGGGTGTCCCAGTGCGCCACGTACCTGAGACACACTGGCATGACTGGGGCACTTATGTTGACTTCTAAAATGTAATTCTGGAGTATAGTATAGTAAAGTATAGGAGATATTATAGAATTTTTTGTATGATTATGTCATAATAAGTATTAGTTATAACTGGACAACAATAGTGCACAAGTGGACAATAAAATCACATATAAACATAAACTAATACCTTGAAAGAGATAAGCGGTCAACAGTTTCAATGATACCGGGAAGATATCATGATAATCTGATCGTCATATCTGTATTTCTGGTCAGTAGTCTAATCTCCAAATACATTTCTAGAGTCGTTTACGATGTGTCTCAGTCACGATTTGCTTGAGATCGTACATATGAACACCATTGGGATGTTAACCCAGCGGGGTTTGAGCGGAATTAGACAACTTACGGAACGTAATGTCAAAAATCTTACAAACAACGTTCGTATAATTTGCTATCAGCGTGCGTTATGTATCGACCAATTTGATAAACTTGGAGTAGAGGCGCTCTGTGGCCTGTTTTACAAGTTTCAACAATAATATCTTGTGACGTTGACTGAAATCGTCACATTTCACACAGAATCTAGCAAATTGGCGAGATGCGTTGAGTCTGCACAGACCGCGGCACATTATTGAACCCGAGTGTGTGGCTTTATTGATAAATAAAGATACAATTCTGATATTCATACGCTCGAACTGAAGCGTTAAAATTCGTGTTTTAATTAACTTATATCAATAATTTCAAAACTGAGTACAGCAACGTACGTTCATATACACGTCTCATGTATACGATTTATCCTTAACTATAACGTGTAATATTCCTCGTCAAAGCCTTTGTTCTTTTTCATTATAAAGTAGATTTCAAGTATTGAGCTATTTCATTATTTGCCTTTCGCCCTGTTTCCGTTCCCAGCAGACCGTCGGTGATAAAATTACACCCGTGGAAAGAGTCTCGATAGTGGACCCATTTAGACTTGATCGCTGCTTCCTCCAGTCTTTTATGGTACAATCCACCATCGTCCCGCACGAAATCGTATTCCACGGTGAAAATGAAGGCTTGAGGCAAACCACGCAGGTCCTTTGCCATTAGAGGTGATACATACGGATTTAAAACTATATCGGCCACAGCCGCAGAAACTGTTTCATTACCTTTGTTCACATCTGTGGGTGTGTAATTCGGAGGGATAAAATCTTTAGGCAAAAGTTCGATATCCAAATACTTTTGATATTCTTTTCGCAATTTCGGAGAAATGTGTTCATTTTTCCCCATAGCTGTAGCGTGTTCCGCAGAAACGCCTAGATACATAGGAAATAAGGAGGCGGCCATTGGCTCCATTATTTTACCATACAACTCTCGGTTCACAACAGCCGGAAGATTCAAATCAAAGAATTGCAACATCGGGTAAATAAGAACCTGGGCTTTAGGCATCGGCTGGAATTTTTCATCTCTCAGTTTTATAGCAACGGCGGCGGCAATGTTTCCTCCAGCACTGTCACCTGTGGGTAAGTAAAGGTAAGTAATAATGGTTAACGTTGGTTGGATACACACATTTATACGCAGAAACTCTGTAATCCAGTCCAATTCAAACGAGCGCTTATACGGACAGGTGTAAATATGATCGTTTATCTCCCTACTCTCCTCCATTTCTCTATCGATATTAAATACTAGGCCAAAATAAGATTAGATAAAAATACAATGCTACTAATCATTTTGATTGTGTGGCAATTTGACTTTTAAAGATAAAAACAGAACACACAATACACAAATTTCAAAAAACTGTTATTACAGGCCTATTCCCCATACCTGAACATACTGCAACCGAAATGGCCAAACCAGTCATACTCGTCAATAGGTGATTTTCTTTCTTTTTTTCTAAATATTTATACTTTGTATTCTCATAATTGTGGGTGAATGTTGATATTGTCTTTTGTACTGATAAATGTTCGATGTTATACTTTTAATCGTTGCTGTAGTACCAGTGGTGAGGAAATGGCGCCCCCAAGTCATATGAGCAAGAGCAAGGATATATGGTGTAGATGTCGTCTTTCGGCCTCGTGAAGTTTTGATCTCGTGAAGTTTGATCTTCTTTGACCTTTTGTTCTTCTGATCCCCCTTGTTTCTTTGATCTCACGAACTGTTCGATATACGGGCGTATACTTTACAGTGTTACCCATGGTCCTTAAGTTTAATATCGGTCTTTAAAAGGGGTATATGATTGACATAGTCTCGCTCCGCTGATTTTATAATAAACTCTTAAATTCTATTGAATACCTATCCTCTTCGCTCGATGCAGGTCACCCTTTGTTCTTTTATAGAGCCGGGTGTTACAGTTGTCGCCATACCTTCATATTAACCCTATCTGGCCTGGGCTTTTTGGGACCTGTCCAGGCCTGGGGGGGGGGAGCCGAAATGGCCCCCCCTAATTATTTTTCTTATCCCTTGAGCTAGGGAGCTGAAACTTACCACACTATACCCTTGGGTCAAGCTCTACCAGGAAATGCAAAAAAATCCAAGATGGCCGCCTTGATTACGTCACAGTGACGTCATTTTCAAAAACGGCATTTTTTGGTCGATTTTTCGGTCGGATTTTCCGAATTTTTTATTTATACAATTTCTCCGCAAAAACTGCATGATAAATTAGTAAATATTAATGTGATGTGAAATAAAATAGTTTTTGCCCACTTTTCATAGCGGAAAAGCAGAAATTTTGAAGAAATATTACAAAAACATCACTTTTCTGGTACCCCACGTGGTCGCCATTTTGAATTTCCGGAGATAGCGCAGAAAGTTTGGTAGGGGGGGCCATAATGCCCCCCCCCCCCCAGGCCAGGTAGGGTTAAGCACTGTATCAATGTTAAAACCATGACAAGCTGGACTAAATGACTCGGCACAGTAATTTCACTCCAACTGCCATAACGGTGAAGTCGTACACCATATAACCGTGTGTTTACATGGATACTATTGAGAAGACGAATATAATGGACGGTCTAAGACAAGGCGCATGCACAACTTAACTATACCATAGTCAAGCTATCATATTCGAGTATCTTGAGAAAATATTGACGTGAGCAAACCTGAAGTAGATATATCTAACCTTATGTCATGAAAGTATCAAGGGGAAACCGTCCAACGCATCGCATCATCATTCGTATAGCATATAGCATTAAAGTCGAGGTCTAGTCTAGGTGTCATCATTGATACGATGTTTAATATGCAAGTATCGGGAAAAGGTAATATCCCGCTGTTTGAATGGACAATGTGTGACCTGTGTCGAGCGTACGCGGACAAAGGAACAGTAGCCTGGTGGAGGTATACGAAGATGATAGGTGTTCTATAGAATTCAAGAGTTTATTAAAACTCGGCGAAGCGAGAATTTTATGTGGACTATATACCCATTACAAAGACCAGTATTAAACTGAATGACTATGTATATTGAAACACACCACAACTGCGCCTGTGTATTGAGTTTCCTTTTCACACGATATTTTATAAAGGCAAAAGTCCACAACAAAAAATGAACAAAAGGGAATAGAGATGACAAAGAAGCTAAAAGGTGTTCAAAGATCACGGGATTTCACGAAATCAGGGAACAAAGGGGTCAGATGAACAAAGAACAAAGAAGGTAAATGTTCATGAGGTTGAAAACCTATACTCTTGCTCTTGTTCGTGTGACTTGAGCGCCCTATTTTTCACTACTGGTACAAAATTAGCAGTACTGAGGTTCCATACAATAACTAGTTCAAATAAACCTTTTTTATATGAAATTGAATATCAAAATGTCATCAGATTAGAAGTAGTTCGTAACACAGTGAGACTCAAAGCCCAGCATTTGAAGGAGCGATGATAGCTGAATAATATGTTATGAACTAAGCTTGTTTAGCTTGTGATGTTTAGCTTAAGCATACGGCACAAATGCTTGGCATGCCTAGGGGAGGAGAGTTGGGATGCATTCATGACAAGTGGGAGAAGAGGTGGTATTGGCTGCTTTGTATGAGTGTAATTTTATGTAAGAAATTTGGCGCCTATAGCATGATACATGCTTAGTTAGGAGATAGAGGGTACCTATCCCCAGATCTTGAGAGAACTGGGAGAAAAGCGGACAGGCAAGCCCAAACTAATTCAGGGGTAACAACAATCTCTCAGAAGTAAATCCTGCAGACCTGCAACCTGCAAGATCAAAACTTCAACCATGATGTTTAACATTTTGCCAACGTCAACACCCACGCCGTGGTAACAGCAATAGTCCTCCTTTTTAGTATAGGCGGACGAAAAACTGAACCTGAAAAGATTCCTCATCAGGACTGTACATGCATTCCCTTCAGAATGTGTTACGAAGAACTTAAATTGTCATACCTCCGATAGCAATTCTTTTCGGATCCACTCTGAACTTGTCAGCGTTGTTGATGAGGAATTGAGTTGCCTTTGCACAATCTTCCACGGGGATTGGAAATGGGTGCTCTGGAGCCAAACGATATCTGAAAGCACATTCATGTACACTTCAATAACTATTTTGCGAAATTTGCGATTATTGATTCGAAATATCGTTGCTCCATTTTCCGAATACCTATGTTTAGAGATGTTATTATAATATTATATCATACCATAAAATTGACCGACGCCGTTTTTGTCCGTGAATTATTATTCCTTTCTCGACAGTCAAAACGGTTATTTGTTGGGATCTCTCTCTCTCTCTCTCTCTCTCTCTCTCTCTCTCCAGAGTGAAAGATTACTGTCCAAATCAGTCTTTACATCACTATTACTGTACTTGAATCTAGCAGCACATCTTTCTGCTATGGACTGGTACTGTATTCTGATCAAACTTCTTTGATGGTTTCTGCAATATTTGAGATTATCAATACTGGTAATTCTGAAACTAAAAATGGAACGCTCACTGTACAGAAACCTCAACGATTACAGCCTCTGTAGCACAGTACCAGTCAGGAAACACTACTGAGACCACAACGATTGCAGCATCTGCAGTATAGTACCATTCAAGAAACATTCACTGTACTGAGTCGACAACGATTGCAGTCCCCGTGGCATAGTACCAGTCCTGTAACACTCACTCAACTGAAACCACAACGATTACAGCCTCTGTAGCATAGTAACATTCAGGAACACTAACCCTGCTGAGACCACAGCGATTACAGCTTCTGCAGCATGGTACCAGTCACGGAACACTTACTGCACTGAGACCACAACGATTACAGCTTCTGTAGCATAGTAACATTCAGGAACACTAACTCTGCTGAGACCACAGCGATTACAGCTTCTGCAGCATGGTACCAGTCACGGAACACTTACTGCACTGAGACCACAACGATTACAGCTTCTGCAGCATAGTACCAGTCAAGAACACTTACTGTACTGAGACCACAACGATAACAGACTCTGTAGCATAGTACTACTTGAAACGTTTACGTGGGGAATGGATGTTTCAGATCCACAAGAGAGTGCGCAGGGTCCCCAAGACAAACTGTCAGGCTACCGGGAACGCACTCGTACACTGATCTTGGCCAACGAGGGAATTCGATTCAATCTGTCACCTTGTCTGGATCGAGGAGGTTGGAAAGGAAGACCTGTAATGACAACCAAAGCAAATTAATACAATACTGACATATAATTCTGTGAGCAGGAATACAGGATTCAGATCGCGGTAGCGTACAATCCCTGAAAAGAAGATCCCTGATCTAGGAATTAGATTTACCTGTATTCTTATAGTTATCTTTAACCGAAGTTCAATATAATAGAAAGATATGTACAAAATTATATAGCCCTAGCTATATCGCGATCAGGCCTGGTCACAGCCACAGTCTGGTCACGACCGGTTCTCTCGTGGTAGGGTCCAGCGTCTATCTTCCTTCCCCAGGTCTTCGTCCACTCCCGTATGGATGGACTTGACGTCGTGTCTCGTCTTACACGACCTGACCCCTCCGTGGTTAAGTCCGACGTGTGTCTTCCTTCCCCCGGTCTTCTTCCCTCGGGTTGTATGGACTTCTCGTCGTCGTCGTGTCTCGTCTTACACGACCTGGCCCCTCCAAGCGTTGGTAACTGTCAATGGATGCGGACGGCCTGGGCACGACAGTACTACCACAGTACAAAGGCTTCTACGGCACTGGCCCGTCTCTCTGTAACACCGCAGGACTAATCAACTGCACGGCTCACCACAGCAGCAGACGGCACCCCTCGTAGGAATAAACCTCCAGGCTTCAGTGACCCCGCTCACAGCGACTCACTCCACGGCCCGGCTCCAAGGACGAATCAGCAAGGCTAGAGTTCACGGCTACACGGTCCACATAGGGTCTGACATCGATAACACACGGTGGATGGGTAGGCACCTGGTCTAATAACCCTCTTTTCCCACTACTGTATGGTCACCTGGTCTATGAACCCTCTTCACATACTACTGTATGGTCATCCGCAATGGGTGGGCATTTGGTCAAGTTTCCCCCCTTTTATACTACTGTATGAGACAGTATTAATCTATGATTGGGCTTGAATTACTCAATGTATGTACAGGGTGGTGAGAGACCATATGCTTATGGGGGCGTGAATGGATAATCGTTTATGGTACGATTTACTGGGTAGGTGTATATATATCAAACTCTAGACCCGAGCCTATAGCTTGTGAGTGTTAGCGTGAATGTATTTCAACCCGTAGGTTGTGTGTTCAAGTACGTGTGTGCATGGATAATTGTTTATGTAGGATTTGTGTTTGATTTGGTTTAGCTGTACCCTCTTCACAGAGACGAGCATCTCCTACCGGCTACAGCTTTATCGATACCATTAACCACAGTGCCGTACCCGCACATCTGTGCATTACGGACGAGACAGGTAGAGATGCGGTTAAGGTATGGCCTTGCTATCAACACTAACGCCGTTAGTTAATTCCCAGAGCTAAACCTGCACGTCTGTGCAATACGGACTAGGGTCAGGTAGAGTTGGAAATACCCGTTAACGATAAGTGTCTATACCCTATTTCTCAGTGCTGTACCCTCACAACTGTACAATACGGTTGAGTCAGGTAGAGATAGGAGTAGAGTAAACATAGCCCGGACGTGTGAATGTAAGTGAGTGTAAATGTATGCTATGATGCTATGGAATTCGGCGGCGGATCTTCTCCAATTTGGCGGCCTGGTCCCGGCCCGGCGGCGGCCGGAATTCGGCGGCGTGATCACGGCCCTTCTCCGGCCCGGCAATGTATTAGATTTCTTCTCCCCGCTAAAATTATGCGTCCTCTCACCTTGGAGTTTCTGCTGGTCTGCCTCGTTTCAGCGGGAGCCTGTCTTATATAGGGCTACCGCTCTTCTGCGGATAAAGGCAGAAACAGAACGCTCTCCTGCAGATAAAGGTAGAAACAGAAGTCGACGATGCCAGCGCCCGCTTTATTGTCAAATTACCACACTTCCCGATCAGTTTATCTGGACTTCGCTGGATAAATATGGCTATGGAGGAACAAACCATAATTCATAACGGACGTAACTGGTAAATCTCAGCTTCCAACTCTCTCTAGTTAATTCATACGACGACCGCAAACTTCACTGTCCTTCATCTGCATATTCTTCAATGTTGACTTCCGGATTCCTGACTGACGTCATCTACAGCGAAGCAAGCGAGCTCCATCAGGGTTCCTTTCGCTGTCTCAACTGATCGTTTGAGATAACTTAACCGGAATTTCGAGGCATTGTCTGTCTCCCGGATTATTGTAATTCATTCTAGGAAAATTACAGCGTTGAATTGCATCAGGTAAGGGAACCGCACACATAAACACAATGTCACTTTCGATTTCACAGTAGTCACGTGTCGAAACACCAGCAGTGATTTATTAAAGGGGAACCCAAGGGGTCGCTTGCATTCCTGCACTTTCGTTACATACTCATGGACTACTTACGCTATTGATACCACAACGATTACAGCTTCTGCATCATAGTGCTTCAGTCATGCAACACTTCCTGTACTGAGACCACAACGACTACAGCTTCTGGAACGTAGTACAATTCAGGAACACCAACTCTGCTGAGAACACAAAGATTACAGCTTCCGCAGCATAGTACCAGTCATGGAACACTTTCTGTACTGAGACCACAACGATTGCATCTTCTGTAGCGTAGTACCAGCTATTGGACACTTAGCGTACTGAGATCCCAACGATTACAAATTCGGCAGCATAGTATCAGTCAGGAACACTTACTGCACTGAGACCACAACGATTACAGCTTCTGCAGCATGGTACCAGTCATGGAACTCTTACTGCACTGAGACCACAACGATTACAGCTTCTACAGCATGGTACCAGTCATGGAACACTTACTGTACTGAGACCACAACGATTACAGCTTCTACAGCATGGTACTATTCATGGAATACTTACTGCACTGAGACCACAACGATTACAGCTTCTATAACGTAGTACCAGTCATGGAATACTTACTCTAATGAGACCACAACGATTCATAGTACTAGTCATGGAATACTTACTCTACTGAGACCACAACGATTCATAGTACTAGTCATGGAATACTTACTCTACTGAGACCACAACGATTCATAGTACTAGTCATGGAATACTTACTCTACTGAGACCACAACGATTTCAGCCTCTGCAGCATAGTAGGCTGTAGTGCCATCGTGCGAATCTGTGAAATCAAAAAAAAACGCAGTCATTAATCTGATATGTCAGTTTTCTCTGCAGCAGGGTCAATTCTCAGTTACTGAATTCCCATAAGATTTACTTAATCATACATAATAGCCTACATTCGTGTCAGGCAAAAGTTACCTTGCTTTTCATTTGTTAACCAGTTGTTTTGCTGTACCCGCTATAGATTCGTACTCTGGTGTTACCGGCAACACATCGTATCATCGAAGTTAACCGTTGAAATACTAGGGTTTCTTATTGGCTGCCGGTGACATGGTCGGCGCATAATGATCACTGCCCTTGATTGGTTGGATAGTCGCGATTATAGGTCACTGACAACCAATAATTGTGCAGACAGAAATTCCACTGCATCATGGAAGGTATACTGTGTTAACCCCCTTCCCAGTGAAACATGTATCATACTGAGTCATTGGATTGGTGAATGATCAGGCCCGTCGCCAGAGGGGCTCCCCCCCCCCCCCTTTCGAAAATGTGCCCTTTTTTAATAATAAAAAAATATATATTAAAGCTAAGAAATAAAACAAAAGCAATAAAACGACAAGATAATCATTGCATTAGAAAAGAAATACAGCATATGACTAGATTATATCCAGAGTGAGACTATCAATAATAACAATATAAAAGTATTTAATTTTCGAACTTTCGCTAAACTTCCTTACGCATTTGTTTTTTGCCTTGCCGTCATAACTCGCGCTACAATATTGCTATCAGTCTGCCCAGGGGAAACTACGCATTGCTGAAAGTTGCCGTTTTCGGTATTATCTGCAGCCAGCCTGTAACCATCTGGGTCATCTATACGCGGTAAGACTGACCCTGGGGTCGTGTGTATCCATTCTCAGCCTACTTTAGGCAACTGCAAGAGGAAATTTCCTGAAATCAACACCACGTGACTTTGTCAGCCAATCAGCTAAAGTCTACCAACGTAACCCGCCATTTTCGAGTCATGTGCTGCCCTACTTGTTCGAAACTACAGATCTACAACGCCTCTTGAGTGATACGAAAGTTATTCATACCTATATCTTTTGTAAGTCCAGGCAATATCTGTTTCCGAAGTGGTATGAAAACCTGTTATTTATCAGATTTCTCCAGACTGTTCTCCGCCGGATGAAGGCCGAACAGAATCCGGTGAAATACCGGATATCGCTCCGCGATAATAGAGACACACGATTCGCAAGCCATCTTATGGATGGCGAAGTGTACGCAAATGATCTGCAGCGAGACATACCTTCCTCAAAGAGGCTCTCCAAGGACGATACCTCCAAGCTGTACAAGAACGCAAAATCAGTTCGGAGGTATACCAACACTCTCAATAAAGCCAGTATTCTCTTCAGAAATGCGTGCTTTGGTGGTTATCATTACAGTTATGCAACAGTAAGTAAGTAAAGAGTAGACTTTTATCACCAAACTTGGCGGTATTATCCTCTCTGTGCTGTCAGCATGTGTTGGTGTTGGTGGATTCATTTTAAAGTTACCACATCTACTGAATTCCCAATGACTATATGACCAATGACTATATCAGGCCCGCCGCCGCCAGTGAGAGTGCATCGGGAACGTAGGGGGCGCCTATAAAGTACCTACGCTCGAAGGAAGTGGTCGGGGGTGGGGGGATCATTTCGTCCTATGTACGCCAGGTTAAATTAGCGTACAGGTTGGGGGGTCAAAGTTACTGATTTTTAGGCTTACGTACTTTATGAATGCCCCCGTACACAAATTTGTTAATGTCAAATTGTATGGACAGTAATTGTCGCAGATAATATAACAGGGAAGGCAGTGCCCAGAGTTGTATTATTGGTGCACCAAAGCGTGAAAACAAACAACTTCAAGTAGTATAAAAATGTGTACAAAAGTCGAAATATAATGGATAATTTAGCCATTGCGTTTTACGGTCCGAGTGTCGGGAAAATCGCTCAGAATGCATCTCAGGCGATCTAAAGCGCCAAAGCTCCCGGGGCCTCAGGCGGCTCCTGGACCCTCGCCGAAAAGTGCTATGATAGTCGATTTTGTGCCCTTTTTGTGGAGGACAAAACCCCCCTTCGAAAAATCCTGGCTACGGGTCTGATGACAGGCTATATGTATAACTACTTGTAATAGGCTATATGTATAACTACTTGCACAATACTTCATGAAAATTCTCTGCGTGTTAGCATTGTGGTTCGGAGTTTGGTAATTAACAAAAGCGTGCCCGTGGTACCAGATAGGTGTACGTACCTACAGACATCATTACCCAGCTACCGCCATGATAGTACACCAGAGCTGGAAGAACTGTATTACCACTCACGCTCTTTGGCCGGTAGATTCGCACAGGGACGCCATTAAATACAGTGTCTTCTCTCTACAAAAAAACCAAAACAATATAACATGGAATGCCTTTAGCTTCATCCGATCTAACGATTGTAGACGCGGCATGTGGAGATCACAAAGACAACGGCTGATTTATGGTTGACGAGTATATACGGTATAGGGTGTCGGTAACAGAAATCAACTTCTATTCTGATCAACTATTAGAATAACAATGTTAAACATCTTCATTGATCCCATGGATTAGATCATGCACGATAGCAATGGTTTCAGAGGCGGGTTCTAGGGGGAGGAACAGGCATTCTGAAAGGCATTTAACGCCCAGTGATTGCCGAAAACATTACATGTGACGTCCATATGCATAATTTCTGACAAAACTCTTGGAAGTAAATTGTATCGAATGTATCTTCCTGATCTCATTGTCTGGAACGACATCTCAGGTTGGCGCCGTCTATGGGCAGATGTGAGCTTAGTCCAATCCCCAATGACATATGCGGCAAATTATCCTCATAACACATTTTGAAAGAATCCAGTTAAGTTTTTAATTTTCTTGTCCGAAGAGTAAACTACGCTGTATCAGGGAAAATACAAAGCTCCCAAAGGAAAAGGCCTCGGTAATGGTAGCATATTAATAATAATAACCAATCTCGATCTTAGGCTAGAAGACCGCCAATGTACCAGGAACATTTCGCCTTTTACCTACCCCAACCTGGTCTGGACCAACATGAGGACCCATGGGTTTTATTAGTCTGGTAACCAAACTTCTTGTCTTGTTCATGGTTGTTCCGTATCCAAGCTTTTCACCAACAAACCCCTGTCGATTAAGAGGAGAATGTCCATTCTGGTATTTAGTACATAGGGACATACTTTATTTCCTCAAGGATTACTGTTTGATTACTCTCCAAATTAACGGTTTGGATGATTAATTTTTCAATTGTCTTAATCTTGTCTTCGTCACTGCCTCAGGATGGTAATTCGTCATTCTTTGAATCAACCCCCAAACTTACAATCATTTGCACAGAATGTCAAAAATACTCAAAAACAAACTTTTCGAATGTTTTCAGCAGATGATGTATGCGCTTCTGTTTTTGTCCGCTCCTATCTATGGAAAACAGAAACCGACAAAAACAGTTTCAGAGACGTTTGTTGGCGGGTGCGTATTCTTTTCTAGATATTGAGATACACCGTCCTTGCTGACCACATTGTTATAACATTTAATCTTGTCTTTGTCGGATTCACTCTTATCGACATTTTGATTCGGGGGAGATAGCTTGTATGGCGATGTCATGGTCGCGCTGCATCTTTCCAAAAATAATTATATGATCATTGATGTTCTGATACCAGGGATGCTGGGTCGAGGATAGGCCTATCCCAAAATTGAACCTCTCGTACCGCAAGTAGTATATGAAGGTGGAATTCATTATTATAAATGACGCTGGGGCGTGAGGGTGGTGGCGTGACGGGTGACGTCACTTCCGGTCACGTGACTTCTGTGTCACTGGTCACTTCCGGTAACGTTACTTCCGGTTCAAAGGTCACATCCGGGTCAAAGGTCACTTCCAGTCACGTAACGGCCCAGCAAGAATGATCTGCCCCTAAATAAGATCGTACGCTTCAGTCAATGTTAGTCCCAATGGGGAACCTACTCGTAGACATTTGCGGTATGTGGTGTGGCACCTTGTTTTCTGCTTCTCGCGATCAGTATGAAGCACTCGTGGGGTAGCGTCAGACTGGATGGGTGTGTAGTGGAAGTAAGGCTATGCTATGCGCAGGCAGGGAATTGTGGAAAAAGGGCATTGGAATAGATGTTTTGGAGACGAGGTGGGCCAAGAGTGGGCGTATGGGGTCGGGGAGGCTAATATCGGTTCCCAGCGGATTGTGGCCTGCCGAGATATGCAGAGTGGGTTAGCGGGTGTATGTAAAATTAGGATTTGTTCTGGAAATGTAAAAAGCGGAACACGTACACCCCACGTCCGGACAAGAAGGATTTTGTAGTCCTATGGTAGGGAAAGGCTAGCAGCTGTACATATATAGTAGACAAAGTGCAACGTCGCTATGGTGCGCCATTGAGACATGGCAACTACCCTGGAGTGTATTCCGAACTCATGAGCTCAGGCACACTGGGGATGTGGGTTGGTCTACCATGGTAGAGTTACATCCCCCTCCTGGGTTAAAAAGTGTATGTGTGAGTGAGTGAGTGAGTGAGTGAGTGAGTGAGTGAATGAGTGAGTGAGTGAGTGAGTGAGTGAGTGAATCAATGAGTGAGTGAGTGAGTGAGTGAAGGAGTGAGTGAGGGAGTGAGCGAGTGGTAAAATAAGGTCGTTTGTAAACTATTAATCTTAGTATGTAACCACCCCTTACGTCTTAACGCCATGATGCAGACAGCTGAGAGAAAGAAAGATCAACACGTTCACAAGTTTTCATATAGTTTATTATCCCCTTCCAGCACAGCACACTCACGCTGGGGGAGCCGCTATGGTGCGTTTACAATTCAAGTATGCTCTTGTCCAATCAAAAGGCGTTCTTTGAGAAAGTTCAATCTTCGGCCAGGGTCGCTTTTGGTCTAAGCGTCGACGGTTAGTACAGGGTACCGTTGAGGCAGCATGTCTTGAAACAGTTGTGTGCGCATTCTGATCGCATTTTCCAGGCCTCGGTGGGTGGTAACCCCATATCCTCTTTCCAAGTGACGCATGGTCTTCATGATGGACCTGTGTGTGGGGTCGCCTTTCATTTCAAGCGGCAGCAGGCTATACCGTACATAGATCGCCATGGCTGTTTTCCTGATGTTCGGGCGCATTTGGATGTACGCCTGTTGTAAGTTATCCTGTCCGGAGTCTTCGATCGCCACGGCATGTGTATTAACAGCTTCATGCTCAATACGATCCCAGAAGGTAAGTTCTTCCTCACTCCTCTGGGACGTAGCCGGACTATCTGAGGAGGTCAAGCTCTCTATATCAGTAGATAGACTCTCAGCAGTCCCTGTATCGGTATCATTATCTGCCTTCTCAGTGGGCTCTTCGGCTTCTAGCCACTTGGGTTATGGATGTATATTCCTCTGACGCGGCATCATATCGTAACGTCTGGTGAACGTGCGTCCACACTCAGAGCAAGTATGAGCCATGTTGACGGTTGAACGTCGACTGTGCACGTTTTATGGATACGCTTGCTTTGATAGACGCGCGTTGACTGGCGTCGCCGAGCGTTGTCGGCCGCCAACGCCATATCGGTCAGCTGTGGGTCCCCTAAATTAGTCAACGTGGATAGTGCTCAGCATAAAAGGAGAATAATGGTCTAGTTTGTTTATAGTGAGACGTTTTTCATCTTAATGATGCGTTCGAACAGATGTTTCTTTTGTGTCATCTCTCTGACATACGCCGCTGTCCAGCTCATGCTTGGGGTTTTCAACATTAACGCTGTTCTTTCGATTTCCATATGGACCGGGTCCTTGTCCAGCAATTTCATATGGTTCACGAGGTCGACATACTGCTGACGTAAAGTCCGTCGTAGTCCAGGTACCAATGTGTTATGAGCTAGAATCGCGCCTCCCTTCTTCGAATACCCTTTGTGGTGAAATTTGTTTTCTGTGGCCTCCAACGTCTCGCCCATCTCGGCGTCCATGGTTTCTGTGAATAAATCCTTCCATAGCCTCGAGTTCACGTTGTGTTCATTCTCTTGTACGGGTTTGGGTTGGTCCTTCACGGTTGGATGATATACTGGAACTGGTGGTATGAAGGGGGCAGGTTGCTGCCGCTCGACGGGCGCTGGCAGGTGTGGATTCGGTAGATGGTGTAGGGGTATATGATGTTGTGGTGATTCCTCGCCGGGTGACAGGTGGGACGTCAATGTGCGATCTTCGTGGTTATAAGCTTTTAAGTTTACGAACAGGTAGCCATAAGTACGCCTCGTCGCGGCTTGAAACGCCTGCATGAAATGGTCGATGTTCTGAGGATAAATGCGACTACCAAACACACGAATTTTCGCTCTGTCGATGGGATTGGAGAACAACACAGATTATTGGCAGTTCAAGGCAATATCTCTGGACGCCTTCCCTTGAGAAAAGAGATTCTGGGTCAAATAGATGACGGATTCCGATGATGGCTCCTTTGGTAAACAAGTGGGCGATGTGTGAATTGTCCTTGCCCGCACCCATCAGATCATCTAGCACTACCATGATGGTCTACTCGGGGTTGAAGTAATAGGCTTGATCGATGTCGTGCGGAATGCCTGGGACGAAGATCACATTCTATTATCTTGTAGTTTCGTAGGCGGGCTTTCACTGGCTGTAGCACCAAACTATACGGATATAGCTGATGGGCCCTTCCTCTAAGAATTTGATCACCCAGTAGGTCTTTCCACATCCCGTCGGGCCGTCGACCATCATGGTTTAGGGATGCTCCACTCCACTTGGCGGACCCATAGATGGTGGATTCAGTGGTATCTCTTGTCTATGCATCAGAGGAATATATCTGAGCATATTGTCGGGACGAAAGAGTGTCTTCTGACAGAGCGTACATGTACTCGACATGGTACCCGGTCAGAGGGTGGTTACAAACTGAGGCTAATAGTTTACAAACGACCGTATATAGCCACTCACTCTCACTCACTCACTCACCCACTCACCATCGTTAGTGCGTCAAAGCGTTAAGATTGGCGTTGAGCACGCCGCACTCACAAACTCATCCACTCACTCACACATACAATTTTGCAGCCAGGAGGGGGAGATAACTCTACCAGGGTAGACCAACCCACATCCCCAGTATGCCTGAGCTCAAGAGCTCGGGATACACACCAGGGTCCACGAGTCGCCCCTATAGGTTAGTGTATAAGGGTACCCATGTCTCACGACGCACATGAGCGACGCTGCATTTGTCTACTATGTATGTACAGCTGCTCGTCTTTCCCTACCATATAACTATAAAGTCCGGTTTTTTTCGCACGTTGGAATGTACGTGTTCCGCTTATATTTCTGAAACAAATCCTAATTTTACATACACCCGCTAACCCACTCGGCAGGCCACTATCCGCTGGGAACCGATATTAGCCCCCGTAGACCTGGTTGATAGGGTTTTTCCATAGTTTAGGGGTAAAGTCCGCGTTTCTGGATTTTCCCCAGGGAATGTTTTCGCACGACCCATTCGGACCATAATTGGCCCACC
This sequence comes from Hanleya hanleyi, assembly GCA_036873755.1. Taxonomy (NCBI): domain Eukaryota; kingdom Metazoa; phylum Mollusca; class Polyplacophora; order Lepidopleurida; family Hanleyidae; genus Hanleya; species Hanleya hanleyi. The sequence goes on along the minus strand of JAVTVY010035404.1, from coordinate 77,058 downwards.
CCGACCCCAAAATGTCTACCTCAGGCCTGCCTATTCACTGGACAAGAAAAATCATGATTTTTAATAATTTGGGGCCACAGTGACCTTGCACTTTGATCTTGACCTAATTTGTGGTATACGACACATCTTCTCTCCCTATTGAATCCACTCTCAAACAATTTTTAATTTTCAATCATTTTCTGATTTTTAAGCCTCAGTGACTATATTGCAATTAGGCTAAGGTTGGGTCTAACCCAGGGTAGAAAGGATCATTGTTGAATTCAAAATGATGGTAACACTGACAGGTCATCAGATAATGGTAAACGTTTTAACGACTCTAATCCGGTCGAACACGAACACCAAACACATGGAAGATCTCCAAACTATCAGTCTAAATCATTCTTCTCTTGATTGACTTGGTGGTAGGTAGATATTTTACTACAGGTATAAGTACCGCTTCTACAGCCGTTCGTGGAACACGACTACAAACTGGCTACAGGGTACGATGCTGTTAGCCAACAAGCAGTCGCAATCCATAAAAGTTCGGCAGCTTTACGGAATCAATGTATCAACACAATAGATTATTTCTTGATTAAACAGGCGAGAGAAATGTAACTCAGATAAGAATATTTATTATACATTACCGCTAGAAAGCCGCCCTGAAATACAATAGATACAGCACGGATCGACCAAGGTTCGGCCATGCTTGCTGGTAAGGGAATGTATAAGAAGTACGCCAGACCGATAAATATCAGCGCCAAAACGATCAACAGTTTAGACACCATCTTGAAAGTCTTCAACCGTGAGAGTTCCTACAAGATACACGCATGGAATATAAAAGATGTAACTGCCTGATAGATTGCTTTTCAAAATCAGAAACTAATGATTGATAACGTATGATAGCAGAAGTTATCAGCTGTTCCGCCAACAATTCCTGACCAGTCACCTGAGGGATTTTTAACACGGGACGAAAATGAAGTTTTGATATCAAAAATAAACTAAAAATACCAAAATGGTTTCAAACAAGAGCCCATGGGGCTTCAATATACGGCCGTACATATGGAATTACACAGGTCCAAATTCCAAGGTTGGTTAATGGCCTTGGTCCCAATTGGTAGTGAGCAATCCAGAGAAAGATATAAGCTTTTGTGTTTACGAGAATGTTATATTCAATGGTAAACTGAAAGGAGCTTAACTCTTGGTAAATAGGTAACCTTGAAGAAAAAATAAATTTTCATTCAAATAAGGTTCCTTCAGGCGAGAAAAATTTTCACGAAGAAAGAAAAGTGTGAAGAAAATGATGAAGTAAACCTTCGTTCTTGAAAGTTAATAAACAGATATAAATTGCATAAGGAATCCCTCTCCCAGTTAAATTAGTAAATGCATGATTTTTATTTCACAACAGTTTAAATGAATGTAGCTGTTTCACACATGTATCAAACAGGGAAGACAGGACAAATGCTATATACAGGTAGGGGAGACAACTCTGAAACGACCAACCTAACAAGATAGTCAGTTAAACTGGATTCAGGTTTGGGGAACTGTGACTTTGACCTTTGACCTATTGACCTCAAAATGAATAGGGTTCCTCTTTGCCCTGACGAATAAGATATACTCAAAGTTTGGTACCAATCCATAGATTGGACATATCGCACGGAGAACAAATGTTAAAAGAGGGATAGATGGACAGAATTCTCCATCGCATTATACGAACTCGTCGTCAAAGGGCATACAAAAACTGTGATTTTTAATGATTTTGCCCTTTACGTACATTCTGGTAGATGTCTCCCCTGAATGTATCTATGGACAAAAAAATATCATGATTTTCAACAATTTAGGGCCACGATGACCTTGAACTTTGACCTTGACCTACATCCTGATACATTCTGATACGTGACACATCGTGTCCCCCTAATGTATCTACTGACACAAAAAGTTATTTTTAATGATCTATGGATTTAATGATTATTGGGGGTCACAGTGACTTTGACCGTGACATAATTTTTGGTATGCGACACATCTTCTCCACCTGTTGAATCCACACTCAAAAAACAATTTTCAATAATTTTCTGATTTTTAGGCCTCAGTGACTTTTGACCTGGACATACACTAGGGTATTCACTCACCAATAATTGGAACCGTAGACAGAAAACTGTCAATGAGCAATTTCATGATGTTTAGGCCAGTGACCTTTGACCTCTGACCTCGACCTCAATTATGGTACGCGACACATCGTCTCCGGTAGGATATCCACTCACAATCAATTGCAACTCTTAATAGAAAACTGTTTCAGATTTTGACCGGACAGGAACGGAAGCTCCGACAGACGGACAGACGAACAGAAATCGCCATTGCATACGACGTCCGCATCTTTGGCGGTCGTATAAAAAAGGAATTTTTGATATTAAAAATAAACGATTAAATACCAGGTATGTGCATTTTACTCGTTTATTTTTTCATATCAAAAAATCTAATTTTCATATAAAAAATCTGTTTTTGATATAAAAATATATATTTTGATTTGGAGTAACCGGATAAATACCAAAAAACATTCCCATAGTAGCACTGATATATCCACGGTTAATATGCTCCGTCACGGACAGTCATTTCTCCTACTCTATACTCCTACTTTTCTCCTAGCAGCAGTTTTTGCCGGATTCAGAAATGAAAATGATACGCCGCTCACTCACCCCACTCTCCCCCCCCCCCCCCCGAATTTGAAGTTGGGGAGGGAGGGGTTAGATATACTCTTGATACTCTAGAGGCCCTTCTCCCAAAGAATGAAGTCCCGTGGGAGTCTAGAATGAACCGTAGGCTTAGCGTGTCCGATTGTCTGTTTTATAGTATATGTATGGCAAGCCAAAGTGCTTTTTATTCGAGAATTTGCGATATCGGAATTAAAATTTCCGATTAAAATTTCCGATATCGGAATTAAAATTTTCGATATCGGAAATTCATGACCTTCAATTTCCAATTCCCGATATCGGAAATTAGAATTTTCGATATCGGAAATTGAATTTCCGATATCGGGAATTGCAATTTCCGATATCGGAAATTCGGGGACAATTCCCGATATCGGAAATTCAATTCCCGTTATCGGGAATTCAATTTCTGATATCGGAAATGCAATTTCCGATATCGGAAATTGTCACTGAATTTTCGATATCGGAAATTGCAACTCTAGGGTGCACTCCACACTTGTCACGGTTTCGTACAAAGTGGTGTCTCCCTAATTTTATAATAAGGAAGGTCGCCCGATTTTAACAGCAAGGTAATTCTTCTTACCTTTCTACTAACTGATATCTATAGTACCACCCTGCTGGACGTAACCATTTTTCCAAACGAGGATATAATAATTGCTTGTTGATCGCACCCACTCGCCACTACAGAATTAACCGTGTCCGGAATTGTATTTCTGGCGGACCAAAATCCGCACTTTTTCGGGAAGCGAAAATGATGATTCCTTTATGGCGATAAAATTTTACAAAAAACGAGTAGATCGACCCCCTGTTTTTTTTCGCCATTTTAAATTGTCCTTTGGACGGGAAACACTTTAACATACATAAAAAGAAAATCATTTCATACATTTTCATATATTTTATGGAGTTTTTCAGAAAAATTGAACAAGGGTTACGGAGGATTGCACGTCTTTCCTTTTCAATTTCAATAGCTCACAAGTCTCCTCAAATAAGGGCACGAGTGTGCCCATTTAGAAAATATATACTTTTACAAGGTTTTTGTTAAAGATTTTACATCTATTTATGGCCGAAGATCCGAACCCATGCCTGTTTTTAGCCGCACATCATTTAGGTGTGGAATGCACCCCTAGGTTTTGTAAAGCTTCCAGAGCTTTCATTTCCGATATCGGAAATTCGGTGACAATTTCCGATATGGGAAATTCTATTTCCGATATGGGAAATTCTATTTTCGATATCGGAAATTGAATTCCCGATATGGGAAATTCTATTTCCGATATCGAAAATTGTCACTGAATTAGAATTTCCGATATCAGGAATTCAATTCCCGATATCGAAAATTCGGAATAAAAAGCACTTTGGCATGCCATATATATGACCTAATTATAATTTAACCAGTTGTTCCCGAAATACATAAACCATATAAAGGGACTGTATTGCATTCGTCCAAATCAATTATTGCCAGGTACAGCTGACATCATTCAGTTGAGCTGAAGCTGTGTATATGTATAAATTTGTTGGTGAAGTACCAACAGGTTACTGTACCAGTAGGCGTACATTGATGCCCAACGTGATACATGTACATGCATTCTGCCTCAATTGTTGAGTATTACTTAAGTTGTTTAACGATATACTGGTAGGCCTACCTGTAATTGGGCTCAATGTTCAGTTCGTCCTGTGTACAATATCGAGAGTCATGCATATATAGTGACCGTGTTGTATACTGGTACAAATGTACACAGGTACGGCCACTTATGGTACAGATATTAACCCTACTTATATTATAGCGCGTGTACAGCAGAATGTTTGCATTTTATAGTTGAACAATACCTCTGGGAGGTTCAGCCGAACGGATCTATTCTGCTGCTGACCTAGATAGAATATAAAAGCATGCATCAAGGTCGTCGTGAACTACACCGGGCTATGATTTCATGATAATGGTGCAAGGTCGTGCAAATGTAACCTATCTAAGGTTTATAGCTCCATCTCAGGAAGCGAAAAGTGCGATTTTTAAAATCACAGCAGAGTATATGTATGCTAAATTAGGAAACATTTGCCCGAACATATCCTATTAGCGAACTTGATAATCAACAACGGTAACGAGCCCCTGTGCGTGATTCGGACGCCGGTTTGTTGCTTTTATACAATATGTTTATCGCACCTCTCATTAAACTGTACCGTACAAGTATGGCAAACAATAGTATATGCTTTCAAATGGTTGTACCAGATGCAATTTATGGCTGAGAAGGCGATGAGTCATCAATAGCGAATACGATAACAGAGGTAAAAAGCGGCATATAACAGACAACAATTGATGTACGGTATCATATATAATAATTTATAATTGATGTATCACGAGTATTGAATGAATAGAACATAAAAATATAATACCTGATATCGCCTTCGTTGTTTTATTTGGTATTCATGTTATTCACTTTTGAATTGTACCTCTTACCTCTGTGTAATACGCATGAAATTATGGGATGGTTTTCGTCTGAAGTAGTTATCTCCCATTATTCGCATCCTTCTTTAGGCGTGCATGTGGATATATATTTGTATAATTCACGTCTGTTCGACTATATTAACTGGTATGGAATGATAAATTGTTACATTTGTTACATCTGTACATAGCTACAACACACGTGCTGCTCAACGTGATGCTTTATATATACCCACACATCGTACGCAGTATTTTAAAAGAAGTGTTATCTACTGCGCAAGTATTTTATGGAATACCCTAAGTACGTCTCTTAAAAATTCCGCCAACGTTCAGTCTTTTAAAAGAGCATATCTAAAATCATACTTTGAACGCTGAATCGATCCTGTTGCTATGATGCTTAACATGATGTGAATTTAACTCTAGTCATATTATCCACTGTATTTCATTCTATTTATCCATTTTTATGACTGTCGTACACTGTATATTTTAATTTTTTTTTTTTTTTTTTTTTTTTTTTTATTATTATTATTTATTTATTTATTTATTTATTTATTATTATTTTTTTTAATTATTATTATTATTATATTTTCTTTTTCAAGTAATATTATAATCAGTTTTACTAATATTGTATATATGTATTAAACGCAGGGCCGCAATGTAAACTAGTTATTCAACTAATTGTGTAACCCTGGATAAATAAAGGTTCTATCTATCTATCTATCTATCTATAAAAGATTTGATCCTGATTGGTCGAGACTTTGAACCTGAACACGGTTTTCCTCCCGAATCCGCACTTTGTTCGCCTCGCATTTCACATTCGCCCTACTCATTTCACCTTCGTCCTCCTCAGTTTACCTTCAAGCTCCTCATCTGACCTTCGCCCACCTCATTTGACATCGCGATGATTGGTCACAGTTTTACCGTCGAGAATTGGCAAAGAAGCAAAAATATCTGGGAATTCAGAATTGTTGCTTGTTGGGACGTCGGGAACACTGCTCTGAACGTCGGGATGCCTGTTGCAATTTTACCGGGATTGGACCCCACTGCATCCCCCCCCCCCCCCTAATTGTAACAGCCTCCTCTGTAGGAATTTCTGAAAACTAGTTACCTTTCATGCAATGTAACTGAAAGAACTTCTGAATATAATTAGAAGTTAAAATTATGACCAAAAAGTATTTCTTAAGGGGGTCGTAAGGCATATTGCCAACCAGTGTATTATATGTATGTCCAATCATAGAAAAATTATCTTAACATGGCCACCGGACGGCTATTGAAGTTTCGAAACAAGGGTTCAAAGGGAAATTTTTGTCAGGGAATTGAGGATGGCCGCCTGGAGGGCATGTTGAATTTTCAAATCGGACCAGAAAAGGAATTCTCACTAAATGTGAGAATAAGGATTCATAGGAAAATTCAGGATGGCCTGAGAATTCACGATAACACAGTTCCATGGGGAAATCCAAGATGGCCGCCTGGCGGCCACATTGGATTTCCAAAAAAGGTATAATCTTGCACAACTAGGCCCAATGTGGGACCTGTGTACCAAATTTAAGAAAGATCCATGAAGTAGTTCCTGATAATTCACGATAACAATGTTTCAAGGCGGCCATCTTAAATTTCCGAATCGGATCAAAAAAGGTAACTTGCACAACTAGACCTCAACGGGAACTCGTGTACCAAATTTCACAAAGAGAATTCACGATAAAAAAAATTCATGGGGACATTCAAAACGATCGCCTGGCGGTCATATTGGATTTTCGAATCGGACCAGTAAAGGTATATTGCACAACTAGAGCCCAAGGGAAACCTGTGTACCAAATTTGAGAAAGATCCATGCAGTAGTTCCTGAGAAATCGCGATAACAAGAATTGTTTACCTACGGACGACGGACGGACTGACTGACTGACTGACTGACTGACGACGGGCGGAGACGGACCACGGACGAAAAGCGATTTGAACAGAACATCTGCTGATGGTGGGCTAAAAATAGGGTGAAACTAGCTGTACAAGCTCTTTTGTATCGAGATTGATATAAACTCCCTGCCTCAGACCGCTCCACCCATTTTTTCGCTGGAGTGATCGGAGTGTGACGAAAATGCCCCTGACCTGGAGAATGTTATTTTCGTTCTACGCTGACATTCTAAATAGCATTGTGAATGGACCGACAATGGTGGATATTCGACTTACCTGTATTAACTGTGCGCTGGAACTTTCAGCGAAGGACGTGTAAATATCCCTGACACGCATCTTGCATCGAAACCGGGCGAGAGAAGTCGAATTCTGCTGATCTGACACGAAATCCAACACCGCCTGAGTCTATACTTTCGCTTTATGGGGGCTGCCATGTTTGGGCGCGCAATGGATTCTGCGCGCAGGATCGCCGCAAATGCGCCGAAAGTGCCGAATTGACTGCCGAAACAGCGCCGAACCATCCGCCGAAGGGTTGGGAAACCGAGAGCTAAGCCATAGCTTGGGGATAATAGATACTAATACACACAGTATCTGATGACGAGACGAACCGCCAGACGGGGATAAGATACTAACACGCATAGTATCTGAAGACGCGATGTCCATCAACGGGGAATACAGAGCACCAAATATCCCACACTGCAGCCCATCACACAAACACCATTTATCATGATTACATATACTTGCTCACCTACAAGATCGTCGGCCTTAAGGACGGTATAGATCTAATCACACTCACCTACACCAGTTACCTACAGGCCTCGGCTAGAGGTGACGTATGACACAAGCTTACACGCACTGTACATATTTACACTGCCGCCGTGCTCGAATTATGCTTTGCCGCAAGTCTTGAATACTATTACAAATCATTGATATTAATTGACATTACACTGTAAGGTAATAATACGCCCCCGAGATCAGGGAATTATTACCACATATGTATGCAGACAATCTGAGCCTATTAACTCATCCTTGGGTCAACGCCGTGAGGGCCGAAGTCGGGTCGCCGAAGACGGGTCGCCGAAGTCGGGCCGCCGAAGACGTGAGGTCTGCCGAGCCGAAGACGGGTCGCCGAAATCGTGCCGCCGGAGGACGCGAGGTCTGCCGAGCCGAAAGGGGCTGCCGCCGAAGACGCTGTGGTGTGCCGTACGGGCCGACTCCGCCGAAGGGCTACTGCTAGGAGAGGCAGTGATACGGAGAGAATTCCAGAGACGATTAATAACGCTTAGATGAACTGGGCCGTGTAGCCTTAGACACGGTAGACGTTCCATACAGTCCGGGGCGACGCCTACGACCGGAGAAGAACCAGAGACGCCGTACCATACCACGACGAGAGCCAGTCTGGACTAGACTGGGCCGTGACGCGTCATAGATAGGGTCTCATGTATATATTGTATATTATTAGTCTTTCTCTTTAAGATAAAGATAACACTTAACGATAACTACCTCTAGAGTAGGGATCTTTATTACAGGTATTGTGCGCGTACAGAGCTGTGTACATAGCAGAATACAATATTATTACTTTATTATTGCCTTGGTTGTTTCTACAGGTCCCCCATCCTACCTCCTCGATCCAGACAAGGTGACAGGTTGAATCGGACCTTCCTCGTTGGCCAATTCCAGTCATACGAGACTGCGTTCACATCAGCCTGACAATTTGTCACAGGGGCCTGAGACCAGGCCGCCTCAAGTCTCGTGTACCCCGCAAGGATAGACGTTTTCTGACCGCTCGAACGTCACAACTGGTGGCAGCGGTGGGATGGCCAACACCGGGAAACCGATGGAGAAGGGACCACGCTGGGAAGAAACCAGAAACCCAAGCATGATGACTATGGGAGATGTGGGCGCCGAAGTACGTCCAGCGGACTGCGACTCGCAGTCAGGGAGGACGAGAAGCTGGCGGCAACTGCCCATAACTCCAAGGGACCGAGAAGAGTGACGCAGTCAGTATGTCGGCACCTCTTCCCACTTCCCTTATATGTGTTGTAATTTTTTCCTGTATATGGCGAGATTCTGCTGGTGGACGTTTCGTCCCCGAGGCCCGCCCCCTGTACAGACCTTTTGGTCTTTGATATATGTTGGCATTTTGTGGGAAGTTGATGCTGGGTCGACATCGGGCCTTACATGCTAGTCTTTTGTGTTAAATGCCGTCATTACATCTGACGACGATACAGCTCACCAATCTCCAATGTACGAGTTGTCACAGCGAAACAGCTCACCAATTACCAGTATACGAGTTGTCAGAGCATTTCCATCATAGCTCTCTAGATTTGTATCTAATACCGCTTATGCCGGTGCTAGGGGCCGTGTGGTCATATCATCCAAGTTGCCACATGAACAGGTACAATAAAAGCGTACCTGAGATACAACACATATCACGAATCGTTAGATTCCTGGTATGTGCTTTAGAATAGGTTAACCAGAAGACTATTCTGTGAAGTCATGTGACGCAGTCAGTATGTCGGCACCTCTTCCCACTTCCCTTATATGTGTTGTAACGACGAGGAGTGGGGACCGGACGATCAACGTTTGGGGCGCCGAAGAGAGTGGATTTGCTGGACACAGTGCTATCGGCTCCCCCAGCTGACCCGTCGCCGATACCTTCGTGGCAGACGTTATCCGACGTGAGTGGAAGTTATCGAGCCCCTTAAGACTCTGGTTCTGATAACCACGGTCTCGGGGGCCGATACGAGCACCGTGACGACGATTCGATCGTAGAGATAATGGAAGAGATTGCCGAGCTACGACAAACCATCGGGTCTATGGCCAGAGCGTTCGAGTCGAGTGTATCGACGATAGCGGGCCAGATGTCCAAAATCACCGATAGTCAGTTGCGGGAAAGGGAGGCGATCCGACGACCAGACATTGAAAACGACGCCGCCGAGCCGAATGCGAGTTGTGGGGCTGCCGAAACGGTTGGTGATTACTGCCGAACCGAATATGTTTCCGTATCGCAGCAGGATTGCGATCAAACGCCACCGCCGCCGAGGAGAGGACGAGATGATCCCATGAGTTGGGGACAGCCATTACAGACATCGACCCCTGCGATTGAGGCGAGGCGACCGATGTTGACGGCGGCAAAGGCTGCTACTTATGATGGAACGACGCCATTACGGGATTATCTCTCCCATTTCGACCACTGTGCTGCCATCAACGGATGGACGTACTCACAACGGGGTCAATATCTGGCCGTCGCCCTCCGAGGATCTGCCCAGCAGCTAATGGCCAGCTAGAAATCAGAACCAGGGAGTGCTGACTATGGACGATTGAGGGATGCCCTGGAGAAGCGTTTTGCCCCGCCGAATCAACTAGATTTGTACAAAACGCAGTTAAAATCCAGATACCACGAGAAGTCAGAAGATCTTCCGGGCTTAGCTCAGGCATTAGTCCGGCTTGCACAACAGGCTTATCCCGAGGCTGGAGATGACGTACAGGATACCTTGGCAAAGGATCAGTTTTTGAAGGCTATTGGGGACGAGCTACGATTCCTTGTGTGGCAGACGCGGCCGAAGACCTTAGATGCAGCTGTACACTCTGCTGTAGAAGTAGAAGCATTCAAGTCCTCGCAACGCCGTAAGACTTGGGCAACCGCGAAGTCCACGGTTCCTAGTAAAGTTGAGGGAATAGCTGCAACCTCCGAAGATGACGAAGAATCTAAAGCTCGCCTGAGAAAACAGATCAAAGAATTGATGGAGGAAATAATGCGAAAGTCTCAGCCTCAACCACGGCGACGACCACAAAGATACACCAGAGGTCAACAACGGACGTATGGGAATCGGGGAGGAAGCAATGCTTGCTGGTCGCGCGGCAGAGAGGGTCATTACCGGGCGGACTGTCCAGATGTGTCCAGAACAGATGACTCTAAACCGCCGAGATCGCCCAAGAATCCTTCCAAGGTTAATACTTCCGGGGAAGCTGGACTCTATTTGCCTACCAAGATCGGGCCAGTGAAGATGTGGTGTTGTGTTGACACGGGGGCGTCGATTTCCCTCCTGAGCGAGAAAGTATACCAGCAGCTGAGTCCGCGGCTCAGACCAGCCTTGAGTAGCCCATCTTACGCTAGTATTCGTATGGCTGACGGTACGCTGATGCCCCTGAAAGGTGAAGCTGATTTTAAAATCACTATAGACGGTACCACACGAACACAGAAGATGATAGTCGGAGATCTAACAGCGGGCGCTCTTCTAGGGTACGACTTCCTCAGCACCCACTGTACCAAGATCGACACGGAGCGCCACAGGGTCAAATACGGTGGCCGCTACATCCAATGCGAGGTCGTGGGGAGCATAGGCTGTTACCGTGTAGCCGTGACCGAGACTGTGACTATTCCTGCTGGAGCCGAAGCCGCTGTGACAGGAAAAGTTCGTGGGGGCCTACCAGGCGAGGTAGGGATGATCGAAAACGAACCGGAGTTTACCCAGAAGACAGGAGCCATGGTGGCCAGGGTCCTCACCGAGGTTGACCGCGACTGCGAAGTCACCCTGAGGTTTCTCAACTTGTCCTCAGATTCGACTGTAGTCCAGGCCGGGACGCTCTGCGGCCGTATGGGTGAAGTAGAAGTAGTGAACGATCAAGTTTCGAGTGTGGCCGAAGCGTCGACGCCGAGCCGTGCGAAACCTAGTAGACAGAGGCCCGCCGTGCCGACCAGCGCATGTCCAGACCACCTTACAGATCTAGTTCGACGATCCAGCGAAGGCCTAGACAGACCAAGCCCTGGCTGTAGAAGATTTGGTCATCCGATATACTGACCTGTTCGCTAAGGACGATACTGATTTAGGTCGAACGACGATGGTACAACATCACATAAAGACTGGAAGTGCACCACCCATCCGCATTCCGCCGAGGCGACCGCCGATTCACGCCCGTGGAATGATCGATGAGCAAGATTGAAGACATGTTGCAGCGGGGAATGGTCGAGCCATCCAGTGGACCGTGGTCAGCGCCGGTAGTTCTGGTGAAAAAGAAGGACGGGAAAATTCGTTGATTACCGTGCTTTGAACAAGATAACAGAGAAGGATGCTTACCCGTTGCCGAGGATCGACGACTCTCTGGATTCTTTAGCAGGTGCCAGTTGGTGGAGTACCCTTGACTTAATGTCAGGTTACTGGCAAGTTGAAGTGTCTCCCGAAGATAGATGCAAGACAGCCTTTGCAACCAGGAAAGGTCTGTACCAGTTCCGAGTTACGCCGTTCGGGCTCTGCAATGCGCCCGGGACCTTTGAGCGGCTAATGGAAGCCATCCTAGCAGGACTCCATTATGATACGTGTCTCGTCTACCTTGACGATATCATTGTTTTTGGACGGACGTTTGACGAGATGATCCGGCGTCTTGACGGGATCTTCGAGAGGTTAAAACAGCATGGTCTTAAGCTCAAGCCGTTCAAGTGCGTCATAGGGGCACGACAAGTCCTTTATCTAGGCCACGTGGTATCACAGAATGGGATTGGAACTGACCCACAGAAGATCCGTGCTGTGCGAGACTGGCCTCCACCCGTTTCGCAGACCGAGGTAAGGAGCTTCCTGGGCCTCTGCAGCTACTATCGACGTTTCATCCGGGACTTTGCCACCATTGCAGCGCCGCTGCATACGTTAACTGAAAAGAAGACAGTCTTCATATGGGACAACACAGCGCAGCAAGCCTTCGACACCCTGAAAGACAAGCTGACAACCGCTACTGTGCTTGCTATGCCAGACTTTAGGCTCCCTTTCATTTTGGACACGGACGCGAGTAACTATGGCATCGGGGCCGTCTTGTGACAGGTGATCGATGGAGAAGAGAAGGTCGTGGCATACGCCAGTCGTGTGTTGTCGAAGGCCGAACGAGCCTACTGTTTGACGAGAAGAGAACTACTGGCTGTTGTGCATTTCGTCAAATGCTTTCGACACTACTTGTTTGAGCGGAAGTTTTTGCTTCGCACCGATCACGGCTCGCTGAGATGGCTCATGCGATTCAAGGAACCGGAGGGACAGCTGGCCCGTTGGATTCAGGCCCTTGGCGTCTACGATTTCAACATCGAGCATCGTCCGGGTCGGAAACATGGTAACGCCGACGCACTGAGTCGTATCCCATGCAAACACTGTGGTCGATCAAGCAACGATGACGTTCAGGCAGCCGCCCGTGTGATTGAGATGGTGTCGCCAACCGAAGGGTTCGGTCGAGCCCAGGCCGAAGATCCCGACCTACAACCTGTTCTCGACTGGGTGCGGCAAGGTAGCCGACCAAACCGGGAAGACGTCAGTCCGTACGGACTCGTCACGAAAAGCCTATGGGGTGCCTTCGATGTGTTGGAGATTTGCGATTCGCTGCTGGTTAGACGTTGGGTGGATGACCGTGGTAATGTCAAGCGACGACTGCTGGTTGTACCTCGTTCGTTGCGCCGTAAAGTGTTAAGAGAGTGCCACGACGGTCCCACCGGTGAACATCTCGGAGTAAAGAAGACTTTAGCGAAGGTGAGGCAGGCCTATACCTGGCCTGGCCTGCAGATGGGCATAGGCCAATGGTGCCGAAGCTGCGATGTATGTAACAGAATAAAGCAGGCTGGACGCAAACCGCGAGGACCACACAGAGGACAGATGACTGGTTGTCCGGGAGAGAGGATCGCAGTTGACATCCTTGGGCCAATGCCAGAGACGGGCAGCGGAAACCAGTATATTGCGGTCATCGGAGACTATTTTACCCGTTGGGTCGGAGCCGTTGCCATGCCCAACCAAGAAGCTCCTACTGTTGCACAGGCTGTGGTGGAACACTATGTGACCAAGTTCGGTGTTCCAATGGCGATTCATTCAGACCAAGGCCGCCAGTTTGAGAGCCGTGTCTTCAAAGGGATGTGCCGAATTTTGGGGATGAGGAAGACAAGGACGACGCCATACCACCCCCAATCGAATGGCATGATTGAGCGGTTCAACAGAACATTAGCCCAAATGCTACATGCCAGTGTTGACCGTCATCCAAGCGACTGGGACCTGCATATACCGCTTGTAGTGATGTCCTATCGTGCTACAGCCCATGAGACGACAGGATTTTCGCCGAATATGATGGTGTTCGGGAGAGAAGTCTCTCTGCCATCTCACTTGGTACTGGGAGCTCCTCCACGTCAGCAAGTGGAACCTACACAGTGGGTAGAAGAACTACGGGACGAGATGGACGAGATTCATCGTAACGCCCGAGAAGTGACTGGGAAGAGACTGCGGCGCCAGAAGAGGGTATATGACAGCAAGGCCTTTCCGCAAAAATATAAACCTGGAGATCAGGTTTACCTGTACATTTCTGCTCCAAGACGTGGAGAGAATCGGAAACTACGAGACCGCTGGGCAGGACCATACGTGATAAAGGAAGCTCTCACGGACGTGTCCTACCGCATTGCAGATGAGGACGGAGGTCTCCGGGTTGTTCACCATGACAAGCTGAGGCCTTTCTACGCTCGTGAGATGTCCACCAGTGAGTCAGAAGAAACGTCTGGCGACGATGGAGATGTAGAATCAGATGATAGCATCGGACATGGGGCTATCTTTCCTCACCCCATGGAACCATCCACTGTCGTCAGAACGCCGACTGTTGACCGGCGACCTCGATTGACCCGGGGTGGGCGTGAGATACGGCGACCACGGAGATTTGCCGATTTCGAGGTTGATTTGCAGTCTGCATCACCATTGGATCTCGAGATGGAAGCTTTACCCCCGGCCGAGGCCGAGACATAACCGCGACGGACGACCCGAGGTCGAGTGATTAGACGCCCCGCGCGTTATCGGGATTAATATAATTCGGCAGTGTTTGATCAGTGCCGTGAAGCAGGGACCTGATGTCCCCTCCTTCAGCGACGACCCAGCAGACCGCTGGGAGGAACGTCTGATGTAATTCTACCGTATTGAAGCCTTTGTTATTATACTGTGGACTATCTACACTTTCGGAGAAAAGACTGCGTGTTCATTCTACTCACCTGTGATTGGTAGCTGTGCCGAGCTCCACGACGAGGGCGTCGTGTTTTCGAAGGTGTGGGTAGTGTGACGAAAATGCCCGTGACCTGGAGAATGTCATTTTCGTTCTACGCTGACATTCTAAATAGCATTGTGAATGGACCGACAATGGTGGATATTCGACTTACCTGTATTAACTGTGCGCTGGAACTTTCAGCGAAGGACGTGTAAATATCCCTGACACGCATCTTGCATCGAAACCGAGCGAGAGAAGTCGAATTCCGCTGATCTGACACGAAATCCAACACCGCCTGAGTCTATACTTTCGCTTTATGGGGGCTGCCATGTTTGGGCGCGCAATGGATTCTGGGAGCCAGAGCCTATATAAGACGGACAGAATGGAAGTTCGGGATTCTGTCTCAGACAATCGGCGGGTAAACATCGTGCGGGAGAGCACAGAGACAGGATCGCCGCAAATGCGCCGAAAGTGCCGAATTGACTGCCGAAACAGCGCCGAACCATCCGCCGAAGGGTTGGGAAACCGAGAGCTAAGCCATAGCTTGGGGATAATAGATACTAATACACACAGTATCTGATGACGAGACGAACCGCCAGACGGGGATAAGATACTAACACGCATAGTATCTGAAGACGCGATGTCCATCAACGGGGAATACAGAGCACCAAATATCCCACACTGCAGCCCATCACACAAACACCATTTATCATGATTACATATACTTGCTCACCTACAAGATCGTCGGCCTTAAGGACGGTATAGATCTAATCACACTCACCTACACCAGTTACCTACAGGCCTCGGCTAGAGGTGACGTATGACACAAGCTTACACGCACTGTACATATTTACACTGCCGCCGTGCTCGAATTATGCTTTGCCGCAAGTCTTGAATACTATTACAAATCATTGATATTAATTGACATTACACTGTAAGGTAATAATACGCCCCCGAGACCAGGGAATTATTACCACATATGTATGCAGCCAATCTGAGCCTATTAACTCATCCTTGGGTCAACGCCGTGAGGGCCGAAGTCGGGTCGCCGAAGACGGGTCGCCGAAGTCGGGCCGCCAAAGACGTGAGGTCTGCCGAGCCGAAGACGGGTCGCCGAAATCGGGCAGCCGAAGACGTGAAGTCTGCCGAGCCGAAAGGGGTCGCCGCCGAATTCGTGCCGCCGGAGGACGCGAGGTCTGCCGAGCCGAAAGGGGCTGCCGCCGAAGACGCTGTGGTGTGCCGTACGGGCCGACTCCGCCGAAGGGCTACTGCTAGGAGAGGCAGTGATACGGAGAGGATTCCAGAGACGATTAATAACGCTTAAGCCGGGGACACACTAGGCGATTTTTTATCGCTGACCGATCTCTACGCCACCGATAAAAATCCGGCCGAAATTGATCGCCAATATTCAGCATGTTGAATATGGCCGATTGGTCGGGCGTACGTGTTCGCTACCAAAGTTCGGCGTCGCACAATCAGACACACTACACGATTCCGCAAGCGAAAATGGATCGGGCGTACAAAATCGCCTAGTGTGTCCCTGGCTTAAGATGAACTGGGCCGTGTAACCTTAGACACGGTAGACGTTCCATACAGTCCGGGGCTACGCCTACGACCGGAGAGGAACCAGAGACGCCGTACCATACCACGACGAGAGCCAGTCTGGACGAGACTGGGCCGTGACGCGTCACAGATAGGGTCTCATGTATATATTGTATATTATTAGTCTTTCTCGTTAAGATAAAGATAACACTTAACGATAATTACCTCTAGAGTAGAGATCTTTATTACAGGTATTGTGCGCGTACAGAGCTGTGTACATAGCAGAATACGATATTATTACTTTATTATTGCCTTGGTTGTTTCTACAGGTCCCCCCATCCTACCTCCTCGATCCAGACAAGGTGACAGGTTGAATCGGACCTTCCTCGTTGGCCAATTCCAGTCATACGAGACTGCGTTCACATCAGCCTGACAATTTGTCACAGGGGCCTGAGACCAGGCCGCCTCAAGTCTCGTGTACACCGCAAGGATAGACGTTTTCTGACCGCTCGAACGTCACAGGAGTTTCTTCACGAAACCTTGTGCTTGTCTTCCAGGTAGGTAGTTTATCTACAATTTCTCACATATTCTAGACCGTATGTATTGCTTTGATATGCTCTATAGTATATACATGTATTCTGTCTGACGCTAACGTAATGCTAATGTAGCGCTAATGTAGCGATTACGAGTAACGCATTTGTTGAGTTGAGTGATCGAAGTTTCTTCACGAAACAGTGTGCTTGTCTTCCAGGTTTCTCACCCGAGTAATAAAGTTAGCAAGATTAGGAACCGCACTCCGTCTTGAGTTAATTTATTTTGATACCCGCCCGTGCACGAACAACTTCCACCTCCGTGACATTGGTTCCACTGGCTCTGGTCTTGCTTTGTAGTACATCGAGGTACAGGGCTCGAAACCTGGCGTTTAGGCCCAGCAAGAGTTATCTGCCCCTGAGTACGACTGTATATGTCTTTCAGTTACTCCAATGTTAATCTCCCGGAATGCACGTCATGGCCCACGACAATATTGCCAGCTTACCCTCCTTTGATCCACATGTCCTATACCGAGAACCAGAGACATGGAAATTGCATCAAATGAGTCGCCTGGTCTCGGGCTTCCCAAGGGTATTGTGAGATGAGGGTATGGGGCTGCGCATTGTGCTTAACAAGAAGTTCTCTTTCGCAAAGAATGATTACAAGCGTCTAGTCCGTCATTCATAATCCAACCGTCGTCCATTAGAGAATATCCGCGTCCATAATCCAAAGACCTATTCCATTTTCCACATAACAGTATTAGCACCAAATTCAAAAAGACAATCATAGTATACATAAACATAGGCTTGTTTCCTGCAAGAGAGAAGCGGTCAACGGTTTTCAATGATGCCGGCAAGACATCATGATGTTCCAAAAATATCAAATCCGTATCGCTGATCAGTATTCTTAATCCATAATATTCGTTTAAAGTCGTCATCTAAAGAATGATGTATCTCAGTCACGCTTTGATTGTGACTGTTCATATGAGTACCATGAGGATCTTGAAGTACATGGGTTCATACGGCCCCTAGCCCCTGGTTAAGCGGAATTAGACACAAGTTACGAAACGTAGCGCCATAGATCTTGCACGCTACGTTCGTATTTTGCTATCAGCATGCGATATGTATCGCCAAATTTGAGAAACTTTGAGTGGAGGCGCTTGGTGGAATAGCCCTGTTTTATAAGTTTCTGCAACAATGTTTTGTGACGTTGATTAAATCATCACATTTAACACAGGATCTAGCAAATGCTACTAAGCGAGATATGTATACGCCATATGCAGGTCCCACTGGAATATTACTATCCAGAAAGGGATAGTTTACGATGTCGAAATTGTAATCATCTCTTTTGTCATAAAGTCGGCGAGAGAGAATGCCCGCTTCATTTTTATAGAGATAGAGATCTAAATAAGATGTGCCTGTAGGGCTATCTGTAATTTCCTTCAAATCCAGTGAAGGTGGATATATATCCTTCACTGCGTCATTTATATAGCGATTATCCACAGCGAGAAGATCGTCTATATGGCGTTTGGTGAATGAGAAGGAACGGGCTTTGAATGGATCGGTTTTTGAAAGCGCCTGCATATAGTCATATTCATAAGAGAACAGATACAGGTCAGCCAACAGGGGTGCGCAATTAGTACCCATTGGAATACCTATATGCTGTTGATATATTGTGTTGCCAAATTTCACATAGATATTTTTAATGAGAAATTCAAGCAACTCTATAAACAAAAGAAACATCCCATGAACGATATCTCTTGTATGTAGTAGAGCTAAAGAATGCTTTATGGCTTCCTACATTAATATATCTACGATCAGTTTTCTTGAACACAGATACTATTAATGAACTTAGACGATCAATAAGGTCCTGATGAGGAATTGTAGTATAGAGAGTCGAGAAATCCCATATGGATACATGTCTGTACGGTATGTGACCTTTAGCATCAAGCTCTTCCGTAAGACATTTTGAGTTTTTCAATATCCACATACATTCAACGCCAGAGTTCTTAGAAATAGTGGCGCAATACCTTTCCCAAAATGCCCTCGTCAATAGGGTTGAAAGAAGCTTGGTGGTGCAGCTTCTAGAACCAGCTATGAATCTAGCTTTGTATGGTGATTTATGCATTTTGGGAGTCCAGTATATTTTTAGGTATGTCGTTATGATTGGTTGGAAGACAAATACCTCTTTCCCTGAGAAACTTTTTGTGATTGTTAAATAAATCTTCCTAAAAAGAACCTTTGGAGAATTTTAAAGTGTTTTTTCACTGTGTAGAGAGAATTCATTGGAGTCATGGACTGACGTACTGCCCGTTTAATGTCGAGTATTACCGGTACTCAGGAGGGTGGTGCTCTGGTCTCTCCCACGCAGTCCAGGTTGACGGCCCTCACTCTTTCGGAGTTATACATGCCCATCATCCGTGTTGCCCCACCTCGACTTTCTATCAATATCACCTCTGGGCATTGCATCGGTGGTCGGAAACGCGCCTTGGACATTCTCGTCGTCTTCCTGGTCTTTACTCGCACCTCGAACTCTATAGTTTTTTTTGGGGGGGGGGGGTTTACTCCACCTGTTGCTCTTGTAACTTGCCATGGCCCTTTCTCGTCAAAAATTTGTGCTGGAATGCCCGCTCTTACCTAGACCAAAACATGTACTTGGTCTGTGGGATGATGTCATTGACTCTATTTCTCTACAGTACCTTTGCATTGGTTTGTTTCCTGGGAATTTATTGGTTACATTTGACGCCATCCTAGGCCACTGTTTGGCTACTTTCCTAGCTATTTCATCAGGGTTACCTAAGCTCCGGAAGGAAAAGCTTCAAAACTGAATAAAAACCATCTGTCCCTGAAGAAAGAGAAGCTGTTTAGGAGAGAAAGGCATCCGAATGGGAAAGTTCATTGACTGTCTTGTACCAGCTTTCTTAACATTAGAATCCCACATTTATGTTCAAGCATTGGGCTTTTATAGTACCGTTTTTATGCTCGTAACCTATTGTACAGAAAACACACAAGACAGGGTTTTGGATGAGATCTCATTTGATCATATTCAAGAACAATAAAAAACAACAACGTGAGAATTACAACGCATATAAGGGAAGTGGGAAGAGGTGCCGACATACTGACAGAGCCACATGACTTCACAGTATAGTATTTTGGTAAACCTATTCTAAAGCACATACCAAGAATCTAACGATTCGTGATATGTGTTGTATCTCAGGTACGCTTTTATTGTACCTGTTCATGTGGCAACTTGGATGACATGATCACACGGCCCATAGCACCGGCATAAGCGGTATTAGATACAAAGCTAGAGAGCTATGATGGAAATGCTCTGACAACTCATATATTGGTAATTTGTGAGCTGTACATGTGTCGCTGTGACAACTCGTACACTGGGGATTGCTGAGCTGTATCATCGTCAGATGAAAATGACGGCATTTAACACAAAAGACTAGTCTGTAAGGCCCGATGTCGACCCAGCATCAACTTCCCACAATGACAACATATATCAAAGACCAAAAGGTCTGTACAGGGGGCGGGCCTCGGGGACGAAGCGTCCACCAGCAGAATCTCGCCATATACAGGTAAAAATTACAACTCATATAAGGGAAGTGGGAAGATTAGATTAGATTAGATTAGATTTATTCACCATGGAAATACAATATTACATATCAATTTTACATAAATGGAAAATTTAGGCAAGAATGGATTGTTAAATAGCATGATCGAGGCGGGAATAAAGTCCAAAGGACTTGTTCTATCCCAGAGTAACAGGCATGTATTAATTTCTATTGCTCATGGTAGGTGACCTAAATCTAAATCTGGCCAGGCTGTACTTGTGAAAGAGCGCGAAACCACTTACAAATGAAGTAGATATAGTTTTAACTTAGATTTAAAAAGTGAGCATGAGTTTATGGTCTTTAGGTGCGGGGGTATTTTGTTCCATTCTCGAGGTCCCGCTGTCTTGTAAGTATAATAGGAAAGATTGGAGTAGTGAAAGGGTCGATATAAATTAATATTTCGTGTTCTTGTCTGATACTGATGAACAGCAGCTTGTCTAGTAAAATAGTTTTGAAAGTTAAGTGGAAGCCGATATGAATGGTGAATGAACGCATGGACATGTCGAAGAAGGCAGTACTGGTTAAGCTGAGAAAGGGTTAATATTTCTAATTTCCGAAACAATGGCTCCGTGTGGTCACGTTTTTTTGAAAAAGTTATAATACGCAAGGCACGTTTCTGAAGGATAGATAGAGGGTACAAATGAGTTGGATAAGTGTTACCCCACAAGGTAATTCCATATGACAAGTATGGAAAGATCAGCGAGTAGTATAAAATATATAATGATTTTTTATTTATAGAATTCTTTATGTGATTAACAATGCCAATATTACGTGACACTTTGCTGCAGATATAATTAATATGAGCGGTCCAATTTAAAGTGCTGTTGAATATGATACCTAAAAATTTAAATTGTTGAACTATATCAATCTCGATGCCTGATATGAACAGTGAAGGTAAATTTGCGGAAGGCATTTTCGTGTTGGGTTTAATTAACATATACTTTGTTTTCTTGATATTCAGTGACAACCGATTAGAAGACAGCCAATTATAAATCTCGTCTAGTCCCCTACCCATAGTATCGAAAACATTAGAGATGTTCTTATCAGAGTACACAACACTTGTGTCGTCTGCGAAGAGAATTATTTGCAAGATTTTGTTTATATTCGTGATGTCGTTAATATATAACAGAAAGAGAAGAGGGCCAAGAATTGATCCTTGCGGCACACCGCATGTAATTTGTTCCGGTGGCGATAGTGTATTTTCAATTTGTACTATCTGCAGCCTGTCGGAAAGGTAACTTCTAAACCATTGGTTTGAAATACCACGAAATCCATAATGATTCAACTTAGAAAGTAAGATGTTATGGTTAACGGTATCAAAAGCCTTTGACAAATCTAGAAATGTTACGATACTGAAATGTTTGGCTTCCCTCGCAGTAACTAGTTTATCATATAGGTCAATGGCTGCCAGTGAAGTGGAATGATTCGCCCTGAAACCATATTGATTCGGTGAAATAATATTGTTGGTATCAAGGAATTCAGACATCATGTTAGTGGCAGTTTTCTCAAGAATTTTACTGAAGCACGGAAGGACTGATATAGGTCTGTAGTTTTCTAGGCAGCTGGTATCACCAGAGGTGCCGACTTACTGATAGAGCCACATGACTTCACGTTAGAGTCTTCTGGTTAACCTATTCTAAAGCACATACCAAGAATCTAACGATTCGTGATATGTGTTATATCTCAGATACGCTTTTATTGTACCTGTCCATGTGGCAACAACCACGTGAAAACTGAAGCCTAGAACGTGGCTTTTACGTTGAAATGATCTGCGGCCCAGTCATACTCTAATATATCTCGATCAGTAGCTTGAGGACTTCCAGTGCTTGACTGTCCCAACTCCACGTCTCTGTTCCATCGTCTCTGTGCCATCGTCCATGAAGGCCATCAGGTCGGAATGAAGGGGAGGCAGGCCGTACGGGTCAAAGTATTCTCCTTGCTGTTTTGTCAAGTACACGGCCGCGCAATGTAGACCGGGACGATCCATCGGATCCGTGTTGAGGACGTATGCGACGGGATACACAGGGCCTAACGGGAACACATTTCGGGCGAACACCCCTTGAACGATAGTGCGTGTCCCGGGGTCATTCCCCAGCACGGTGGTAATCTGGTCTATATCCATGTTAGGTGGCGCATTCACACAGGACGTTGTGCGCCTTGTCCACTTGAATGATGCTGTTAAACTCGGCGTAGCAAATCACATGATGGTGCTCTGGAGGGCTCGTGCAAAGTTTTCGCGCCCAAAGTTCGATGTTAAGGCCGTGGCTGGGACCCGTTGTCCGTCCACATGCAGGACCACAAAGTTAATGCCGAAATGTTTAAATTCAAACGAGTTCTCCGGATAGGATCCGCTGAGAGTGGTATTCTTCACACAGGCCAGGATCAATCGCTTGGGTAGTTTCACCAGGAACAAGTTTTATTTGTTGGCGCAAATATTCCCGGCAGGCACAGAGAACACTTTGGTTTGCGCACGTCGGATAGGGTACTGTTTTTTCTCTCTAAGGTTTTGAGGTACCTCAAATGGACGGCTGGATTCGGCTTCACTTTTGGACATACAGGACTGCGTGTTGGATGATGATCTTATATTCAGCTACATGTTCCTCCACGTCAGTGGCCATCAAGGCGAAGTTCGGGGAAGCCCGTTCCAGTCGGATTTTGATGGAGATCTTGTTCAAGAGGTAATGGTATTGAATGAAGAGGTCTGCGTGCAGTCGACCGATGAGATCGACCGAGTTGCCGTTCGTGGTGAAATCCTTCCGTTTATTCCATCCCGTATTGTCGTTCTCTGTGCCCGTGTACTCGAGTGTGTCCTGGTAGAGTAAAGGGGCTGTCAACTGAGATTTTTTAGCCTCTCGCCCATACAACAGCGTTTCGATATAGGGTCGATAGGGGTATGTGTTGGTCGAGTCACTGCTGAGTTTGTCGCTGGGAAAAATATCCACCTGTTGAAACATAGACTGCATCCAGAGATTCGTCGGCCCACCGTTGCATGCTCGACGATTCTGGAGCCATCCCCATTAATGATCTTGGCTTTCACATACAAGTACGTATGGGCCAATTTCACATAGGCCGTATCCGCATTGCTGACCGGGAAATCGATGGGACCTGTTTCATTGATGCTGGAGAGCGAGGCATGCTCCACCCATAAGCCTTGTTCGGTATTGGTCTGTTCGAGGCGGTCCGCTGATAAAATTCACAGTTGGTAGAGGGGAAGGACTCTTTGTACATTAAAGACATGTTTACGCAAAGATATCCCGAGTCTTCGATGTGCGTCCCCGATGGCTCGGTCGTCGACTGGTGCGCAGTCTCGGTGGTTCAGGTCTTTTATTCCCTACGGTTCGTTGAGCTTTGACGACCAAGACACCTCCTGCTCCTTTGGCTCGGCGTTTCAATGCTTCTCGGACGCGGACAGCGCTGAACGCATCTCCCAGGGCTTGCAACCCGCTTCGGCCCGGTTGTTTTCCGATCGCTTTTACCGCAAGGTCAGGAACGTTCCGAGTACGTCCCCTAGCCCTTGGCCTCGTTGGATGCGTATACCTGCAAAGACAGGAAGGCCACCACCGGCCTGTTGGGTATAATATTCGATGTAGCTGTGTGCATCGCACGCGTAAGGTACCTTCATTATACAAAGTTGGGAGAGCGTGCTTGTCGAAAATGAATTGTGACCGCCACTTTCCCAATTTCGAATGCAAGAGGTTGTCCAGTATCATCCGTTATATCAATGGTGACGGTACTGATGTCAGTTTGTCGCACCGGTAGCTAGAGTGTGTGGTTAAAGCCCAGTGTGACCTAATCTGGGGCGCATCGATATCGCCGACAATGTGACCATCTACCACATCAGAATGGACATAAGAGTCCATACAAGTCAGCCTTAAGATCCAACATGGTCTTCCCCTGGAACCGACCGGGCCCGACATAGTTATCCGTCTCAAGTGCACACAGCTCCTTCAACGTCTTCCTGAAACGTACGGTCACAGTGGTCTGAAGGACGATCAGGAACTTGTGGTTCCACTCGTGGTGCTCCATTTGGATCATGTTCGCAAACGGGAAGATATTGATTTCTCCAGGGCTAGAGCTCTTGATGAGGTCACGCAACGCCTGGATGAATATTTTGATTGTATGGTACTAGCCTTCGGGAAGAATGAAATTATAGGTGTTGCCTTCGTACACGACTTCGTACCATACCGTATCATGTTGCACGTTGTACAACGTGTACCGGTACTGGATATCCACTAAGTCGCACTCCCAACGTACGGGGAGATGTGAGAGAAGTAGCAGCTACGTGACATACTGTGCTAAGCCGTTGTTGGGAAACAGCGCAGCCGATCTATTAATGGATAGTGTGAGGTAAAACATGACGACTGAGCTTCCCTGCTGCCGCTGTTGTGCGAATTGTTCCCTGTGTCGTGATCGTTGCGGTGACTTGCTACATGTCACGACTATGGAGAGGTGGGGTGTCCTGACCAGCGGTGGTGATGTGAAATGTTTCCATAAGAAGCCTATTCGTTGTGGTGTTTTGGGTGGTGAATCAGGTTCCCACTCGGCTTCCCATGTCCTTGAGTGTCGCGTCTGTAGTTGTGACTTGCGGGCTGCGTGTACCCGAGATTGCTGTTCTATGCCACGCTGCATCCAAGCCCAGCGCTGAGAGTTCCCCACCAATTCCTCTGGTACATGCATGTCTTTCAAGACTTGGGCAAACATCTCCCATCCTTGAAAATCCGTGTGTGACCTGCGTTGACGCATCAAGTCATTCACTAAATGTGGGTACTGGGGTCCCCCTGGTTCTGTACCAGTAGTTCGCATTTATCATTCCAGGTCATGTTTGGATTGTCTTTCATCCGCTGTGATACCAGACCAGCTTGTTTCTTGAACGACGCGGGTACACTCTGTAAGACATCGTCTTCGAACCACTGGCGGTTGTTGGTGGTACACCTGGTAATGGGGACAGTGGGTCGAGTGGTATTGTTGGTGGTACGCGTTGTGCTGGCTATGCGACCGACGCTGTGCTTGGTTCAGGGGCCTTGTATTGGCCCTAGAACGTGATGTACCGTTGAAGCGTCTGATTGTACTGTTGTACTTTCTCACTGTCGCTTGACCCCGGTCGTTGTAGAATCTGTTGCATCTCGTGATCGAATGTGTTGATCGTCTTCACCGTAGGTGGGATCGGATACGACGATTAGAGGCTTTGGTAGTGGGAACTGAGGTTCCGATGTTCTTTGTTTTTACTGAACAGATTCTGCACAATGTAGATGATGCTGAGCGGACGATGATGGTAAAGAGCTGGGTTACCCGAGCATCCGTCTCCCCCATGAGAGCATCCATGACCACAAAGTGTCCGGTTCCAAATCGTTCAGGTTGGGTAGGCCTTCCACGAACGTGATGTTGGGCATTGCTGCATACGCCGCTTGTCATTCTTCGTAACACCAGACGACCCGGGCAATGGGTGGGGTAATCATGCTGTCGGCGTGTTGAACGAGTTTCTGGAGGAAGTGCGTCTTGCCTGAGCCCGTCGACTGCACAATGAGGCAGGTGAAGCGGTGTTGCCACCGGGAGCCTATAGTTGGAGGTGTATCCGCTATCGTGGTAACCCGCTCTTATACAATTGGGACGCGTGAACCGGGTAGTCGGTGCGACAACTTTGGTCGCCGTTGTCGGTACGTTACGGCTCTCACTGTGAGTGATGAAATCCGATGGGTTTTCAGGCATAGTAGGCACTGCAATACTTGGTGTGGGGTTCGATGTTGACCAGGACTATACTCGGTGTGGTGGTGGTGGCGGTGGTGATGACTGGGCTCGTTTCGATAACGGGTTTGATGGGTGCTAACGTGAATGGGGGTCTGTACAAGTGGATGAAGTCGCCGTCCAGTTCATCAGATAAAACCCGTTTGAATTTGGTCCAGCCTTCCCAGGACAGATGCGGTTGTGTAAGGTCCGCATCACAGATGTCTCCCTCTTCCATGATATCGACCTTATCCACATAGACGTACAGGAAGACCTCGGGGTCAAGCTGAAGAACGCCCGTATTATTTGCTCCGTCATGGTCAGTACAGGAATGACACAATATGTGACTCTCTCTCGTATTTATAAGGAGGCAAAATCCATTGCAAGCGTCTGGTCCGTCATTCGTAATTCAGCCGTCGTCCACTGAAAAATATCCACGTACATAATCCAAAGACCTATTCCATATTCCATAAAACAGCATTAGCATCAAATTCAAAAAGACAATCATAGTATACGAAAACATTGGCTAGTTTCCTGCAAGAGAGAAGCGGTCAACAGTTTTCAATGATGCCGGCAAGACATCATCATGTTCCAAAAATATCAAATCCGTATCGCTGATCGGTATTCTTAATCCATATGATATTCGTTGTAAACTCATCATCTAGGGAACGATGAATCTCAGTCACGCTTTGATTGTGACTGTTCATATGACCACCATGGGGATCTTGAAGTACATGGGTGCATACGGCCCTAGCCCCGGGTTAAACGGAATTGTACACAAGTTACGAAACGTAACGCCATAGATCTTGCACGCTACGCTCGTATTTTTCTATCAGCATGCGATATGTATCGCCAAATTTGAGAAGCTATGAGTGGATGCGCTTGCCCTTTTTTATAAGTTTCTGCAACAATCTTTTGTGACGATGATTAAAATCGTTACATTTAACACAGGATCTAGCAAATGCTACTAGATGAGTTATGTATACGCCATATGCAGGTCCCACTGGAATATTACTGTCAGAAAGGGATAGTTTACGATGTTGAAAGTGTGATCATCTCTTTTGTCATAAAGTCGACGATAAAGAAGGCCCGCTTCATTTTTATAGAGATAAATATGATGCGCCTGTAGGGCTATCTGTAGTTTCCTTCAAATCCAGTGAAGGTGGATATATATCCTTCACTGCGTCATTTATATAGCGATTATCCACAGTGAGAAGATCGTCTATATACCATTGGTGAGTGAGAAGGAACGGGCTTTGAATTGATCGGTTTTTGAAAGCGCCTGCGTAAGAGAACAGAGAACAGATATAGGTCAGCCAACAGGGGTGCACAATTAGTACCCTTGGAATACCTGTATGCTGTTGATATATTGTGTTGCCAAATTTCACACAGATATTTTTATTGAGAAGTTCAGGCAACTCCGCAAACAAAGAAATATCCCATGGATGATATCTCTTGTATGTAGTAGAGCTAAAGATTGCTTTATGTCTTCCGACATTAATATATGTACTATCAGTTTTCTTGAACACAGATACTGTCAATGAACTTTGACGTTCGATATGGTCCTGATCAGGGATTGTACTATAGAGGGCGCACTCCACACCACCCTAATTTCATAATAAGGAAGTTCGCCTGTTTTTGACAGCATGGTAATTATTCTTCCATTTCTACTGACTGATATCTATAGTATCACCTTGCTGCACGTCACCATTTCTTCAAACTTGCTTTAGCTTGCTGATCGCACTTACGCGCCACTACAGAGAATTGAAAATCTGGCTGACCAAAATCCTCAGTTTTCGGAAAACGAAAATGATGATTCCTTTATGGCGATAAAATTTTACAAAAACGAGTAGGTCTACCCCCTTTCCCCCCCCCCTTTTTTTTAAAAACTGCACGTTGGACGGAGAAACGTTGACCTGTCTAAAAAGAAAATCATTTCGTTTGTTTTCTCTGGATGATGGGTCGAATTTGACACATTTTCGTAGATTTTAAGGAGTTTTTCAGAAAAGCTGGAGAAGGTTTAAGGAGGATTGCACGTCTTTCTTTTTCAATTTCAATAGCTCACTTGTCTCCTGGAATAATGGAATGAGTGTGCCCATTCGGAAAATATATACTTTTACATGGATTTTGTTAAAGATTTTACATATATTTAAGGCCGAAGACCCGAACCCATGTCTATTTTTAACCGCACATCATTTAGGTGTGGAATGCACCCAGAGAGTCGAGACATCGCATGTGGATACATGTCTGTACGGTATGTGACCTTTAGCATCAAGTTATTCCGTAAGACAGTTTGAGTTTTTCAATATCCACATACATTCAACGCCAGAGATTTTAGAAATAGTGGTGCAATACCTTTCCCAAAATGTTTTTACCTCTTGAAGAGCACTCGTCAAGAAGCTTGGTTGTGCAGCTTCTAGAACCAGCTATGAATCTAGCTTTGTATGGCGAGTTATGCATTTTGGGAGTCCAGTATACTTTTGGTGTGTTGTTATGTTGGTTGGAAGACAAATACCCCTTTCTTTGAGAAACGTTTTGTGATTCTTAAATAAATTATCCATACTGAATGCAGTTTGGGAGTAAGTAGAGGTATTTGATGATGGTATGTTTATACTCAATTCTTTAACCAGCACCTGGTAATAGTAATATTTACACATGAATATTATATTATTTGGAGCTTTGTCTGCTGGGACTATGACGAATTTACTCTGAAGATTTGCTAGAACTTCTTGCGAATTGAGGTTTCTCAGTACTTGTTTTGCTTGGGGAAGGGCACTTCTGTCAATATGCCGGATGGTTTCAACGACCTTGCGCTTGGTGAGGTCCAACTAGTCGGCGAGTATTTTAGGTTCAACTTTTCTCGCTTAGACCAACCAATACCGTACTGTTCCAATGCAGACAGGACTATCTTCTGGTCAGCCTTCAGATCAGATTTATTCTTCTCTGCTCTCTATATTTATTACAAGCGTCTAGTCCGTCATTCATAATTCAGCCGTCGTCCATTAGAGAATATCCGCGTCCATAATCCAAAGACCTATTCCATATTCCATATAATAGTATTAGCACCAAATTCAAAAAGACAATCATAGTATACATAAACATAGGCTTGTTTCCTGCAAGAGAGAAGCGGTCAACAGTTTTCAATGATGCCGGCAAGAGATCATGATGTTCCAAAAATATCAAATCCGTATCGCTGATCAGTATTCTTAATCCATAATATTCGTTGTGAAGTCGTCATCTAAAGAATGATGTATCTCAGTCACGCTTTGATTGTGACTGTTCATATGAGTACCATGAGGATCTTAAAGTGCATGGGTTCATACGGCCCCTAGCCCCGGGTTGTATCGTCCAGTGAACATAATCGAAGATCGGCTTTTCTTGAAGCTCAACTACTTAGATAAAGGACTGGACATTATATATTTACCTCGAATCCTGAATGATCTAGAGGTACGCAACGTACCAAACTATTATAAGTTCACAGTTCACAGGATACTCTATATTTATGTCCCTTCATCAGGAGTAATCTTAGGTCCTTATCACTCACTATATCAAGGTTACCAGTCACAATATTCTTGCATGGTGTATAGATTATGTTCGACGATCCACAATCACAACTATAGCCTCCCGACGTGTATAAATTTCAGTCAAACTCCTTGACAGCATTAGAGTAATTGATCATTTTGGTGGCTATATATTTAGTATACTTACATGAAATGCAAGGTGGTTCTGTGAACTTATAATAGTTTGGTACGCTGCGTACCTCCAGATCATTCAGGATTCGAGGTAAATTATATAATGTCCAGTCCTTTATCTAAGTAGTTGAACTTCAAGAAAAGCCGATCTTCGATTATGTTCACTGGACGATACAACCGAAAATACGCTATATCTTGACATACTTTAGTGATTTTGGGTGGTATTATATTTCCTGAAGACGCATATTGTTGTTTATCCAGTGCCGTTTCCAGGGACGCACGATCGGTAATGGTGAAGGGTTGGTCGTACACGAGGGTATTGTGACTGGGATAAAAGTACCGGAGCTGGTCCGTCTCCTTATGCCACAATAAATAGCCAAAAATTAGATTTAATTTGAAGGCTGTGGCTTGGTCTTCAAAAATGGTATAGGCGTAATGGGGTAGGCGGGTGTTATCATCTAACCGGAAGTTGTACAAGTCCAATATGGGGCGATTTCGGTGAATACAGTGCTGGATGGTATGCCAATGACGCTGGTAGATCGCACTCACAGCATCCGGTATCCGTAGTATCTCCGTGGGTGGCTATTCGGGATCTAAAGTTTCCCCCTCAGTGGGGACTGGATTCCTGGCGAGCAGTGAGCGGGACCTTTCACGTCGCAAGGTTTAAAATAAGTGTGTACAGTCCTGAAAAATCGGCTCTATTTATTAGCCTTCAATATGGTGCATTATGGGATAGCAACATGAAATATACATCCCATATTATCTGTGAATATCTGGCTCTGGGGTTAAAGTTCCTTGTTGGATGCTTTCAGTTTATTTGGGTTCTGACGCCGTACCGGCCTCGGTTGTATGGATGCTTGTCTGTTTACCGACGGTTTGGAGGTTACAAACTCTGACGTTGGGAGAATGGCACGGTGTAGAGTAACCGTTTTTGATGAGGACTCAGGACCCGACCAGCAAACATCCCGGTCTTCTACGATGGTGACTTTATCCTCATAAACGTGTAACCCCACCTCGGGTGTAAGGGGAAGGAGCGCTCGTAGGACGAATGACCAACACCATCACTGACCGCCGTATTTATAGTGCATTGGGTCATCCGGTTGCGCTTGATCAGCCCTATTTATTCACCCCACACTACCCTAGGGAAGCCTGGGTCCAGGCGATTCATTTGGTGCAATTTCCCTGTCTCTAGGCCCTCCGGTTCTCGGTAAATGAGATGTGGAGAAAAGGAGGGTTCCCCGCTTGCCATTTATGCTGGACATATATTGACACCTTCCACCGCCCAATCGGACCAACAGTGGTCCATCTCGACACCAAAACGACATTTCCCATACTATTTTTCTGCAGCGCATGCGCAGAATACGCCAGTTCCACGCTATACTAATCTAGTCGGACTCTCTCCCACTAGTGCTACATATCGACACCTCCCACGGCCCAATCCGACCAATATTGGCCCATCTCGACCCTAAAACGTCTATTCCTATACACTTTTTCTACCGCGCATGCGCGTAATGACGTCAGTACCACGCCATATCCATCCAGTCGTATGCTCCTTCACGAGTGCTTCATTATGACACCTCCCAGGGCCCATTTAGACCAATACTGGTCCCTCTCGATCCCAAAACGTCGGCTCCCATGCACTTTTTCTACTGCGCATGCGCGAAATGACGTCAGTTCCACGAAATACCCGCCTAGTCGGACGCTCCTTAACGAGTTCCACATATTGACACTTTCCGCGGCCCAATCAGACCAACAGTGGTTCCCCTTGACTCAAAAAAGTTTATTCCCATACACTTTTTCTATTGCGCATGCGCGAAATGACGTCAGTTTCACGCCATACCCATTTAGACTGATGCTGCCACACGAGTGCTACATATTGACACATCCCACTGCCAAATCGGACCTACAGTCGCCCATCTCGACCCCAAAACATCTATTCCCATGCGCTTTATCTACTGTGCATGTGCAGAATGACGTCAGCTCCAAGCCATAATCATCCAGTCGGATGCTCCCCCGCGAGTGGTACATATTGACACCTCCCACGGCCAAATCGGACCAAAAGTGGCCCATCTCGACCCCAAAACGTCTATTCCCATACGCTTTTTCTGCTGCGCATGCGCGGAATGACGCGAGTTCCACGCCACACCCATCGAGTCGGATGCTCCTTCACGAGTGCTTCATTATGACACATCCCATGGACCATTTGGACCAATACTGGTTCTCCTCGATCCCAAAATGGCTATTCCTATATTCTTTCTCTACTACGTATGCGCAGAATGACGCCAGTTTCACACCGCAACCATCCAGTCGGATGCTCCTTCACGACTGCTACATATTGATACCTTCGACGGTCCATTTGGACCAATACTGGCCATCTCGACCCCAAAACATCCATTCCAATGCCCTTTTTCTACTGTGGCAGGCAACCTCCATCCAGTCGGATGCTCCTCTACGAGTGCTTCACTATGACACCTCCGATGGCCCAATCGGACTAATAGTGGTCCACCTCGGCCCCAAAACATATTAGGGTATTTTCAACCTTACCTTGTATGAGCGGACGCAGTGACTCCAGCTAGGACCAGGGGAACTCTCCTTCTCCCGCTGTATGGCTATGTATGGGGACTATAACCTAGAAGCTATACCCAGGACCTTGACTTCGATTACCCATCGGACATTCCCGGAGATGACGGAACATTGCCGGAGAGGACCGGACATTGCCGAAGATTCCCGGACATTGCCAAACATTCTCGAAGATTCAGACGAAGCACCCACCCTCGTATTTGAAGTCTCGTTATGGGAATACTTTCTCCCCTTGTGACGTCAAATAAAGGGCCCCGTAGACGCCTCTTGACCCTTTGAACGAGCTAATTCGGTGGCATTGAACTTGGAAATTTGCATATGATCCTTGTGACGTAACTTCCGCTCACGTGACTCGCGTCAACATGACTTGTTCAGCAACTTCAATGTAAACACAAACACGAGACGTAACCTACGCCGAAAATAATGGCTCAGTCAAGGATATCAGAGCATCCGCTTATTATGATAGTCAGAAGGCTTACGGGCGTGGGAAAACATCTATGGGCTCTGAAATTTTTGATGGAAGCTAAAATGAACCTTTCTTCCATACGTATCGTATGGCGTCATACACGACTGAAAAATGTTAGCTTTATTGACGGCATTCTTCTTGATATCGACGAGACATTACTTCGAGGATGGCAAAAGTGGTCGTCCTTGGCGATTTGCTGGACGTAATAAAGGAGTAAAAAACAATAACGGACATATTAGGCTCGCATCACAGGAATCTGTCCTTGATCTGTTTAACCCAAAATCTCTGTCCTCGAGGTCAGGTAAGGTCAGGCAAGGCAAGGTAAGGTAAGGTCAGGTGAGGTAAGGTCAGGTCAGGTCAGGTAAGGTAAGGTAAGGTAAGGTTATGTAAGGTAAGGTCACGAAAGGTCAGGTAAGGTCAGATATCTCGGGTTGTCACTTCAAACTGTCAATATCTCATGTTGTAT
The DNA here is from genome assembly GCA_036873755.1 of Hanleya hanleyi. Classification (NCBI taxonomy): domain Eukaryota; kingdom Metazoa; phylum Mollusca; class Polyplacophora; order Lepidopleurida; family Hanleyidae; genus Hanleya; species Hanleya hanleyi. Next base: position 43,432 of record JAVTVY010035404.1, on the reverse strand, counting down.
AGAAATCATATACACAGATCACAACTGCAAATGTAAACAAGAGGAATCTAACTTCGCCAAACGAATCGTTTCATGTGAACTTTCAGCGAAAGTCTTTATCTGTGCATGAAACCTAATACTGCGGATAGAAGAGAACACGTAATCTACCGATGTTATAATACCAGCAGAGTAACGTACAAAACTGACCCTGAATAGTAAGGAATAATTGCCACCATATCCTCATGAACCGGAGATATGAATGCATGAGCTATGAAGCATCAGCTTCCCTCGTCCCTGTGTGACACGTTGCATCTTCTTCGTATCAGAAACTGGAGACAGGAGATTGATTATATATTACCACTCCTCCATCCTGATTCGAAAACGTTAACCGCAATGAAATTCTCAAAGCTGGCGAGGTCCGTTGGGAAAAATTTCGTCCTGAATCACCCCATTGACTCTTCAATGATGATATGTAGATATCTTCCTACCTCATAACCAATGCTGATGTTTGTTACCAAAACAAGCTTTTCATTACTGGTAATGCCTCATTGTCTCTTTCTGGACACCTGTACAGCAGAAATTATCTCCCCAGATCATCCACCAGGTAGCGTGCTCCATGCATCCATCCCCTATCTTTTCCAGCTGTACGTGCCCGTTTAAGTCAGATCGGGCGAGGTGGTCGGATTTGGTACATCTTGATGCAATGGAAGGTTTGTTTTGGTAACTATAAATGTTAAATATTTATTGCTCAAAACTTGACTTCCATTACATGTGATTACAGACTCACAACAGAGGATGGATGGGACGCTGGCTTAACCATCTGTTCAATGTACGGAGCACGCCCTCTGCACTGATCTGGTGTGGTAAACCCGTAGCTAATTGCTAATTTCACTCTATAAGAAGAAACGACCTAACCGCAAATGCCGAGGTTTTTGTGGTTACGATCTCAACAGGGACTGTAGCCACATTTAACTGAAAACAGTTCATTGTCTGAATAAGCTGCTGAAAGAGTCGACAAATAATTTGAAAGGCCACCTTTGTAGCCACATTCAAACCTGTTTACAAATATCTTAAATCATCGTATGGACCGAAAAGTGAAGTAACTCGCGACCGTTCAGTTCAAAACAGACACTTACCTCGGCATGTGCACTGCACTCTATGAAAACATGGTTTAAGTACGGATGGGAACAATTTATTATATAAATCGTTTAGGAGTTGTCTAAAACATGGTCTAAATCGCCCAATATGTGAAATGCAGACGACCTGACTTTTGTTAAGCGAGCTGTAATAGGCCGAGTTACTTCATCAAAACCACGCCTGTACCAAGCGGTTAGCCAATCGTTAACCTCGTTTGCAAAGCACGGCTTTATGGTACAATAAAGACGAAATATTCGCAAGGGAAGAATTTATATTCGTGAATAGTTCCCATCCATACAGTTATTTTTTCCAATAAAAACTCGATGTTATGGATTGTAATACTATGATAATCATACACTAATTTTGCGACAAGCCTGCGGGTTCCGATAAATCCGTCATCGATCGGTAAATGCAAGGCCAGGACAGAAACCGATCTTTTTCTTCGTTCTTCGAGTTTGTCTGCATGAAAAGTGGCTACATTTACAGCCTATTTGTGTTTGCCAAGCTGTTTCAATTTGTTATTTATCACCAAAAAGGCATTATCTGTAATGAGGCTACATTTTCTATAGAGAAATGTAGCCACATTTTTAAAATGTGACTACATTTGGTAGCCACAAAAACCCCGGCATTTGCGGTTAGGCCGAAGAAACGTAGGGATATCAAAGGATATAAGCAAGACGATAGAAAGGTGGGGTATGTAACGACCTTTACAACCAGATACATATAACAGGGGCCGCGGAACCGGGGGGGCAGGGGGTAGCCCCACTTTTTGAGACTGCAATGTTATAAGTCCTATCTTAGATAGCACCAGTCCAGCATTTAACATGGCCGATATAGAGTTCAGCCCCCCCACTTTCAATCGTGCTCCGACGCCCCTGTATAATGCCAGTTTACTAGTACCTGGTGTTGTCTTTGGCAATCCAATTTGAGGTCCATTCACTTTGTAGCTTACCGGCAAGGAGTGACCTTGCTTGCTTGACTGAGCTGCTCCCGCAACCACCCCCTATTCTCCGCATATATTGGAGAGATATGCAAGAGGTCAGCACCCCCGGCATCGTTTTCCACCACCCCGTTCATGTTGCGTTTAAACGCTCTCAGGCATGCCCTCTTGTAAGATACCGCTTTGTTGACTCCAATGGCTCGAACAGGGGTCGAAGTAAGGCACTGAGAACGACACCAGCAATGGCTGGCGTGTGCGGCGTGATAGCAGTGCGAAGTAGTGATGCGATGCAGCAGTGCAGCAGTCTTGCCCAGTCATTACCCACCGTGAGTCTCAGTTCCGTAGAAAGAACCGACCGATACTCTTGAATCGTGCTTGGCTGAAGCTATCTCGATTTCTATCACTGGTCCAGCGGGATCGTTGGGAACGTGCCCATTTTGTATTGATAGAGTCGAGATGTGGACTTCCTGTTGGCCGCCACCATCGCGGCTGCAACTTGTGTTGAACGCCCTGGTCATTGAGGGAATCTTTGAATAACTGTAGACGTTTAGATTCAATCACTTTTGGCTACGTGTCGCCGGTGATATAGAACATTGTGACAAGATGGCAGCTGACGTGGAAAGACTGTCAAAAGACAAGCTCGAAGATCCAGTGCTGGACGAATGTCGGAACCTGTGCATTGTTCCTTGTTGCAAAGAGATCCAGAAAAGGCTTCGCTCACACTGCCGCGATCTGACGAAATGCCGCAGGATGCGGGCGCCACTCTGTCTGAAGACTGTTGTCGGACGTGACAGACTGTCCGTAATCACGTTGAGGTGTCCAGGTACATGACGGGCTCTGATTTGGAAATGATACCGTTGAGTCCACTGGATTATTTCTCCCCAACTTGTTGACGTACCAAGCCACTGTTCGTTAACTCCCATGAACCACTCTAAGACAGACTCCGACGTCGATCTGGGCTTGGTTCATGGTTCACAGAAAAAAACTCAATGAATATGTACATGGAATTAAGTATCCTGTAAGGCTATTGATGATATTGAATCTCCTATACAGGCGGGTTCTTAGTGTCGACACTGGCGGTATCTATAAGTGAGAAGGTGGTACAAGGACCTTCTTGTTGAGGTGTCTCAGATCTATAATCATGTGGAGTTGATCACACTCAAACATCCGGGATGCGTCACCGGAGCTTGTCGTGATACACACTCCGGGACCGGTGTCTGGTTCGAGAACTTGATTCCCGGGAAACTCAAGGCTTGTTCTAGGAAGTCCGGAATCTTGACGTCCATGAATGGCTAGGCTTCTCTGCAGCCCAAGAAGAGCGTATTTAAATATATTGCGCCTTCGGAGATATTCCCGTCTTAAACCGGAAAATCTCATGTACCTAGACTTCCCAAACCCCTGGTACACCGCAAGTATCTTCAATGATCGTTGACCGGTATGCTTTTCAGACGGTGGTGTCGCCTTTGCGGGAGCCCCTACCTGTTCCGAATCCCGGGTATCCAATTTTGGTCCGAGTTTGTAGTGACTCGATCGCCCGGATGAACATGTAATATCAATGAGATATGGGCTTCCGGTCGTGGGTGAGTGTTGCTCATGTTACCGAGTCGTCGTTCAAGAGCTTGCCCATGACTGACATGAAAGAGCATATATGAGGTAATCACATGCAGGAACACTACCATCTCCTCTATACGTAGACCTTGCTTAAAGGCAAATTCCAGAGATGGTGGCATTGTCACTAACTAGCCCAGATTCGAGTTCGCCAGTGGTGGTTTACTGAGAGGTAACGACAAATGCATGACATAAGCTAGAAATAGTTGGGGTGTTTTATAATATCGTCCGTCTCTGACTTGTGCAGATGCTCCAACCCCTCCACATGATGCTTCCACTCCAGGGTTGATGAGAATGCCAATGGTGTTCTCGGTTCCTCGAGTAGAGACGTTACACACGCTACAGCATTAGTTTGATGTCTACGTATATGGACAGCTGATTCGTTCATAAATCTTGTCCGGTGGAGTACCGGTAATCACTGGTGGCCTGCCCTTATCTTAACATGCAACGTCAGCACGTCCTTAGTCTCGACACAAGTGTCGGATGCTGAAGTCTGTCTCCGCCGAACGACTACGATGGTGTGAATGATGTGAATAATGATCCGCAGTCTTTCTGCGTCTCGGGAATGTAGACCGCACCCGTTATATTTCACGGAGTACGTCGCCAAGGTGTATCCGGAGTATGGACAACGTAGATTCCGGCGTGCATGGCTGCTGGTTATCCCAAGTTAAATCCTTGGATCTACTTCGTCTTTGATTCGTAGAAATGTCGCTTGTTTGTCACTCAACTTTGACGAATTCCTATCCCTTGGTCTGGTATGTAACCCTGTTCGAGGTACGGTCAGATTCATCCGGGGACCTGCTATTAGGCTTGCCTGTAGTCCGGTCCCTAGAGTAAATCGAGTCCGGTCTTCATGCTTCTCCGCATTCTGGTCTTAGATTTATCACGGATCCGGTCGTTTGGCTAGCCCGCCGTCCTCCAGCGTATTTAAAGAAATTGTGACTTAGGCGGACAAATCTCATGCGCCTAGAGTGCCTAAGCATTCTGGCCCATTGCAAGTATCTTCAACCGCCGATGGTCGGTACTAGTCCGAAGTCCCATCTTTTAGACTCATCCCAGGCCAGCCCCCATGCTTCTCTCACAGTGTCCAGCCCTATCCGCTGTGGGTCCCTGAAATTGTCCCAGGTCCGGTTTATACTGGGGCTGGAATCTTGGGCTTGTCTTGGGTCAAGAGCTTAAAGTTTGTCCAGAGTCCGATCTTTAGAATTGTCCCGGGCTCGGTCCAATTGCCTGGATGAATGTCTCGATTCCCGTAAACGGCTCATAGAGTAACTCCGAGGTTTGGGCTCCGTTTACGACTTTTACTGCAGCTGGGTGAAACCGATAAAGGCTACACCCGGATGCCGGTGATGGTGAGACTTCGTGGTCGATCACACTATCTGTCCGGCTACCCACACTGATCCTTGACGTGTCGATCATTGATAGCTCGGACTTCGTCTTCCTTCTCTGGAAGGGAAACGGCTCTAATGCTTGGCTCTCACGAAGGCTTCGTCATCATCCGACGTCGAGAGTTTATCCGACTCTGGGTCTTCACCCGATCGCCGAACTTGCTTCCCACTCGGTGGTAGGCTGGGACTCAGATCCACTTCCTCGTCCGGGTCCGAAGTTTTGAATTGAAGTGGTAGGATTCTTCTCGCAGACTTGTGGGAATCTTCCACGTTTTCCTACACTAGCTCTGTCAGCATATACTCCAAGACAGCTTGTCGCTCATCCTCAGATTTCTTCGGATGCTGATAATTTGATGCCTTCGAGCTAGTAATAGCGTTGACAGGTCGACGAGTCTCGGCCAACGCATTCAGTACAGGTCAAAGATGTAGTACACACCTGTGTAAAACAATAAGCCAGTATATGGCATGAATCGCATCGCCTGTTGTGCTTAGACAACGAAGTCGCTACCTTGGACATGCCTACACTAATTGTGTGCAACTTATTGTCAAAACATCCCTAGTATTCGCTTCTAAACCAGCTGTGTACGACTGTCTGTACACAGACATAGAGAAAGAAAAGATGGAGGATGGATTCATGGAGCACACCGCCTGGTAGATGATTAGATGAGATAATTCCTACTGTATATATCTCATGAAGGAGGCAATAAGGCATTAAATGTAATGAAAGGTACAGTTTTGGGCAATAAATACAGAGAACTGAAACACCACGCCGTATACACCGGGGTTCAACAAAAATGAAAAAATGATGGTCGATATATCATTGTTAGACGCCATAAAGCTTTTTCATCTCTACTACATACAGGGGATATCTTCAGGACAAGGACACTAGGGCTGCTTAGAACCATGACAAAGCCCCGCCTATACATGTCATAAATGGTAGGCCTACGTCAGACCTGTCCTCCGTGGAAGCTGTTATCGCAGCTTCAACATGAAAAGGGGTTTCTGTTTGCGCAGATTTTACGACAAGAGAGGCAATTAAATTTTCCATAATGCATCAGCAGTAATTTTCTAAAGGTCTCTAATATCGTTTACACATATTGCGCCTAGATCGTGTGAAAAAGGGGACTATTCCAATAAACGTCACAAAGTTTGATGACAAATAGCGTACACTAGTGGCAAACTATGAATCTTTCTGGAGGATTGTGTCTAATTCCGTTTAACTCGAGGCTAAAACCAATGACCTGTCATGCAAGACGTTGTTATAACTGTACCCGTGAGATCTCCAATGCCTGTTATAGTTGTAATATCGACCATATTCTCAATTTGGGAAGGCTCATCTACAGATGGGCGAAGTCTCTTCTGCTTCTTATATGTCAGCCCCCAAAATGCCATGATCTTGAAGACAGGGTCAACTTTTTCAGGAGACATCTCGCGCTAAAAACCTCTATGCCCCTTTGGGCGGTTCCAGTCTAGGAAACTTTCCATTTTAACCCTATCTGGCCTGGGTGATTTAGGGTGTATCGCAGCCTGGGTGGAGGGGGGGGGGCGGAAAGTGCCCCGCCGCCCCCCCCCCCTATATATTTTCTCTACCACTAAGGCTAGAGCGCTGAAACTTATCACACCGTATCTTGGGTTCAAGCTCTACCGGGAAATGTAAAAAAATCCAAGATGGCCGCCATGATGACGTCACTCGGAAGCCATTTTTCGGCCTTTTTGGGGTCGATTTTCGAAATTTTCATTTTTCCGATTTTTCTCTCAAAAAAATCAAATAAAATATAGAATAATTAGTTTTACATAAATAAAATACTTTCAAGGCCTTTTAGGCAACGAAAATGTGAAAAAAATGGAGCGAAAAGATTGAAAAACACGACTTTCGCGGATACCACATGGTCGCCATTTTGAATTTACCCATGATCCTCTGCCCAGGGGTATATGAAAATAGGCTCAAAATGACCCCAATAAGATAGGCTTTCAAGTCACCTCATTTCGGAGCAGCAGAGAAAAGTTCATTTGGGGGGGGGGGGGCACTTTCCACCCCCCCCCAGGGCAGGTCCGGTTAATGTGGTCCACATAGTGTCCACAGTAGTTTCGATTTCACAGGCTTTACAACATCATCACTGAGTAAGCGTCTACGTAAAGTAAAGTCCGTCTTGCTTTCTCTTCCTTATTTCTACATTGAACAATTCGCTGGGCTCTGGGTCATATTCCGACAAGCTGAAATCCGCATAATACAGGCTCCGTATCTGTTTGATGTCGTCAAGAGGTACTAAGCTATAGGCTTCCACATATGCTTCTCTCTTTTGTGTTTTAGAAACAGAGGCTGACATCAGTCCGGAATTTCTGTAAGCCTGTGTGAAGATGGTCAGGATATCAGTTAATGTTCTGCTTTCTTCGTACAGAATCCCTGATATCGTGACAGACTTCCGAATAAGGCCTTGTATTTGATGCCTCCTCAAAGCCCTATCTAACGTGTCCTGAACACTCATGCACCCACTGGGTAACCTCTGATTATCTCCAAAGGTGTCTTTAGTAAATGTGATGATCTGTGCCAAGTTTAAATCACCAGATGTATACTCCAAAGACACTTCCGCTGACAAGTTGAATCTCTCAACAAGGTGATGCATGTCCTCTTCTATTGTTTCCAGCTTGCCGATGACGTCATAGTGTATTGCGCAAGGCTGACATCGCAAGTACATAGGTTCCCAGTGTCTGTCGACCTGAGAATTTCGGCCAATATCTGAGATTACTCTTTTAATAAATTCCGGAAATGTGACATCATGACCACATTTTAGAGATCGTTCGGAAGCATTTTCCCGATGAATAGCAATAATACTCCGCCCCATTTGCTGCCAATACTGAATGTTAATCGCAAAGAACTTACTGATGTATGCTGAAAACAGTCTGAAATAGGGATTGCGTACAAAGATAAATTTCCTGTACATATGGAGACTTTCACTCATCCCAGATAAATTAAGGTTCAATCGTTTCAATGAGTCGTCGTGTGGTCTTCCATTGCTTCTGGAGACAATGATATCATAAATATTGCTGACGTTTTTTACACCCGATGACATCTGCAGGAAACTTCTCAAGATGGTTGTGCCAGATTTGGCCAGGGGACAATACAGTATTCGGTGTTTCACCTCCACCAATAAGGGTGTCTCAGGATTTATCACCTTTTGAGACTTGGCAAATTTCGGAGACAAAAAGCTAAGCCGAACACACTCTTCTTCCATAAGATCATGTCTGTTTTTGTAGACGGAATAGTCACTGGACGTCTGAAAGTGAAAAGTGAATGAGCAGCGTGAGCTGAATTTGAGACATTTCATTGATGAATCATCAGTGAACAAGCCTTATAAGGAAGAAGTAGTTTCTGACCTCAAGCGCGTGGGCTGAACATGATAACTCATATAAAGAGTCAACATTACTTGTGATATATACACGCCCCCCCATGTCGAGACTATGTCAAAAAAGATTGATATTAATTAGCTTATTACTGCCTAAATGCGTTGTATCGACTTGACTGTGAATATAAATCGAGGACACAGGATTGTAACAACCTCTTATTTGTATGAGCCTTGTCCAGCATATGATAGTCGATTTTGCGATCGTATCGATAATGACGGAGCGATGCGATGACCATCATCGTACAATCGATTACATGAAATATACTAGTAGTGTCATCGCTCCAAACCAGAAAGAACGATGAGACATTCAAGATATAGTAGATACACATGATATGGAATACATTTGATTTCCAAGCAAGATAATCCAACAAATTGTCTTCCGGTAAGGTATCATAATATTTTTTGCTGTACATACCTTTGAAGATTTCTCAGAAGAATATAAAATTGAATCTGCAATGTCTCTGTGTTGTTCGGGAAAGCCCATTCTTGCTCTGGGAGTAAGCAGGTTGATTACTGGTGAGAAAAGTATGAGAAAAGTGGCATGTATCATTGCCAACTGCGTTGACTACATTATATGGAACAAGAACAATATGTTAATAGTTTACTCTGTCGAATTTCATAGTTCTCAAGACAAGAGACTAGCCGGAATTCACACAATGAATTTAAACTCAAACAGGATTGTCAGATGTAAGCGGTAGATAAGAGTAGGACGATATTGTCAGATTTCCTTAACTTGTGGTAAATTTCAATATGTTAAAATTCATTGTAATATACTGTAATATATTATCATTTTTAACTGACGAATTCTTGCTCACATGTTACGCAATGGCAAAGTATTGCATTGTACGTGTCCTGGTGGTCATTATGTCAACACGTGTCCGTAAACTATCATAACTACCATGTCGTCAATATATTGCGTCGCTGAACTTTTAGTGTGAGCTATGAGACTGTAAACAACTAGTATATGTGGAATGCTCTCTAAACTTATGTGGTAAGCAAGCAACAGCGTAGTACAATTACAGTGAGAACACCAACGTGCGATACGGTGGGACTATTCAGGGAACGGTGTGAAGGGACATAGAGCAGTGAAGTGTGATTCAAATTGTACAGGATTGGAATGCCGATATTAGTCGACTGCGGACGCGAGGACGACTTTCAAAACGGCTTTGTCTTTATGTTTGACTGGAACTTATACACGTCGGGAGGCTAGAGTTGTGATTGTGAATCGTCGAACTTTATCTATACACCATGCAATCATATTGTGACTGGTAACCCTGATGTGGTGAGTGATAAGGATCTAAGATTACTACTCCTGATGAAGGGACCTAAATATAGAGAGTCGAGAACAATAAATCTAAAGGCCGACCAGAAGATAGTCCTGCCTGCATTGGAACAGTACATTATTGACTGGTCTAAGCGAGAAAAATTTGAACCTGCGGTGTTCGCTGATTGGCTGGGCCTCACCGAGATCAGGGTCGTTGACGCGGTCCGCCATATTGACAGAGGTGCCCTTTCCCAGGCAAAACAAGTACTGAGAGATCTCAATTCTAGCAAATCTCCAGAGTAAATTCGTCATAGTCCCAGCAGACAAAGCTCCAAATAATATAATATTCATATGTGGATATTGCTGTTGCCAGGTGCTGGTTAAATAATTGAGTGTTAACATATCATCATTAAATACGTCTACTTACTCCCAAACTGCATGTAGTCTGGGAGGTTTGTGTGGCAATCACAAAACGTTTCTCAAAGAAAGAGGTATTTGTCTTCCAACCAATCATAACGACATAAATCACCATACAAAGCTAGATTCATAGCTGGTTCTAGAAGCTACACCACCGAGCTTCTTTCGATCCTGTTGGCGAGGGCCCTTCGGGAGGTAAAAGCATTTTGGGAAATGTATTGCGCCACTATTTCTAAGAACTCTGGCGTTGAATGTATGTGGATATTGACAAACTCAAAATGTCTTACGGAAGAACTTGATGCTAAAGGTCACATACCGTACAGACATGTATCCACATGGGATTTCTCGACTCTGTATACTACAATCCCTCATCAAGACCTTATTGGCCGTCTAAGTTCATTAATAGTATCTGTGCTCAAGAAAACTGATCGTAGATATATTAATGTCAGAAACCATAAAGCCTTCATTAGCTCTACTACATACAAGAGATATCATTCATGGGATGTTTCTTTGTTTATAGAGTTACTTGAATTTCTCATTAACTAGAGCCTTAGGCACTGAAACGGGGCTATTTAAATGTAAAATAGGCTGTTGGAATAATTCCACTAACTCTTTGATGTTCCATCCCATGGCGAAGAGCCATACTTGTAGTCTCACACATTCCTCTCAACAAGGATCCCTAGTTCATTAGTGTAATTGTACACATATATATATTTAAAAAATAACTTGTGACCGCTGGGACAGACATTTATTATGAAACCAACCTGATGAAATGATAAAATAATGTCTTCACTGCATGTTACCAATATTTGTAAAAAAATTCACTTTTTTCAGATAATAGAAAGCATATCCTTCAGCAGTAAATAACAATACGAAGCTGCGCATCTGAAAACCCCTCGGCTCTGGGTACATTCATAATGTATTCAATTTGAACCAAGATGTCACAAATATACAGATTATCAAAAAATTTGCAATTAGGAATGACCCCCAAGGTTTCCGTCCAATCAGAGAAACCGGTATTCATTACATAAGTTTCTTGATGCATCAATGATGTATACCAAATTTTACATCGAGCATTTGAACGGTATGAGAGATAGAGATCATTAATGATTTCGCATAAATTAAAGTTGGCCGCTCATCCTTCCCGCCACTCAGAGGAACTGAAATGGTTATTAATTGAAAGTCTCTTGATACATTGATGCTGTATACCAAGTTTCGTATGGAACACTGAAATGGTATCAGAGATATACATCATTAAAGATTTTGCATAAATTAAAGATGGCCACCAAAGTTTCCGCCCAATCAGAGAAACCAGAACTGTCATTTGTCGTAAGTCTCCTGATGCATCGATGACGTATACCAAATTTTACATCGAGCACTTGAACGGTATCAGAGAACGAGATCATTAATGATTTTGTATAAATTAAAGATGGCTGCCCATCCGTCTCCCCACTCAGAGGAACTGATGTGGTTATTCATTGCAAGTCTCTTGATACATCGATGCTGTATACCACGTTTGGTATAGAACACTTAAATGATATCAGAGATATATAGCATTAAAGTTTTTGCATAAATTAAAGATGGCCGCCAAGGTTTTCGGTCAATCAGGTCCCGATTTAAAGTATCTGTATGCATCGATGATGTATACCAACTTTCATATAAAACAATTGAATGGTAACAGAGATATGTATCATTATCGATTTTGCATAAATTAAAGATGGACTCCAGGATTTCCAGCTAATCAGAAAATCCGGTTTGGTAATTCATTGAAAGTTGCTTGATGTATCGATGATGTATACCAACTTTCGTATTGAACAGTTGAATGGTTACCGAGATATGGATCATTATCCATTTTGCATAAAATTAAAGATGGCCGCCAAGGTTTCCACCCAATCAGGTCCCAATTCACGCTTCTGGTCCTTGACTAGGTAAATAAGCATACCAAATTTGGAATTCTTCAGTGGAACCGTTTTCTGGCTATCTCGCTCACGTACTGACGTACGGACATACGAACAGACGGACGTACAAGACAATACCCCATGGCCAAAATTGGCCGAGGGCTAAAAATGAGTATTGAGATACAATGTAAAATCCTCATGGTTAGATGAGATAGAGATCATTAATGATTTCGCATAAATTAAAGTTGGCCGCTCATCCTTCCCGCCACTCAGAGGAACTGAAGTGGTTATTAATTGAAAGTCTCTTGATACATTGATGCTGTATACCAAGTTTCGTATGAAACACTGAAATGGTACCAGAGATATACATCATTAAAGATTTTGCATAAATTAAAGATGGCCACCAAAGTTTCCGCCCAATCAGAGAAACCAGAACTGTCATTTGTCGTAAGTCTCTTGATGCATCGATGACGTATACCAAATTTTACATCGAGCACTTGAACGGTATCAGAGAACGAGATCATTAATGATTTTGTATAAATTAAAGATGGCTGCCCATCCTTCTCCCCACTCAGAGGAACTGATGTGGTTATTCATTGCAAGTCTCTTGATAAATCGATGCTGTATACCACGTTTGGTATAGAACACTTAAATGATATCAGAGATATATAGCATTAAAGTTTTTGCATAAATTAAAGATGGCCGCCAAGGTTTTCCGTCAATCAGGTCCCGATTTAAAGTATCTGTATGCATCGATGATGTATACCAACTTTCATATAAAACAATTGAATGGTAACAGAGATATGTATCATTATCGATTTTGCATAAATTAAAGATGGACTCCAGGATTTCCAGCTAATCAGAAAATCCGGTTTGGTGATTCATTGAAAGTTGCTTGATGTATCGATGATGTATACCAACTTTCGTATTGAACAGTCGAATGGTTTCCGAGATATGGATCATTATCCATTTTGCATAAAATTAAAGATGGCCGCCAAGGTTTCCACCCAATCAGGTCCCAATTCAGTAGGCTTCTGGTCCTTGACTAGGTAAATAAGCATACCAAATTTGGAATTCTTCAGTGGAACCGTTTTCTGGCTATCTCGCTCACGTACTGACGTACGGACATACGAACAGACGGACGTACAAGACAATACCCCATGGCCAAAATTGGCCGAGGGGTAAAAATGAGTATTGAGATACAATGTAAAATCCTCATGGTTAGATGGACTGGAGCTATGCTGGGATGCATTCTCTCAAGGCATATTATATACATGCACCTCCTCCTGCCAGCACACCCCTAGTATATTACAGTTCTATTTGGTTATCTCCCCTGTCACCTTACAGTTTCAAACAGACAGCGTGTCTGTGATATGCAGAGCTCTTTCTGTAGATCAGGGGAAAATGCTTGCAACATTCCATGAATATTTCAGAAGCAGAATGGAAAGAAAACATTTCTGAATGCAGGGAAATTATTACGTAAATGATTTGACCACCACTGGATTTTAGAAACACACCATAAAAAGATAATGCAGAGGGTCTTGAGGGGTAAGCTTAAATGGCGAAAATTCCAAACTGTAACTCAACACACATATTTCATGAAAATGTAAAAGAATACAGGCAAAGTGAAATATCCCATTGTTTTCTACAATGAATTACACTTATACTGGTATTATTTAATACTAAATTACTGCCCAAACACGCTTTCTAATGAGAATGAGTTAGTCCCACAAAATCGCTCAACATGCGCCTCTCAAAATCTGTGGTTTAGCAGACGACATATTTTGAGTACGAAAGTAGTGCCACTGAAAAATGAACAAAAACGCGCATAAAATTAGATAAATGGAAATATAACTTAAACATATCAGACCTGCAAGTATACGCGAACATTAAAAACACAGAAACCTGGACACTCTAAAGAAGGAAGTTTCAGACCTCTTTCTTGTCGTGTAAGAACTCTATCTTTTGCTGTGTTAGCAAGACACAGAGCCGGTGCTCAATTTTTTTCTGACTAGAAGACAGGACCATTAGTCCCTACGGGTCTACATCGCCCCGTGAAAATATCTATGTGAAATTTGGCAAAACAATATATCAAGAGTATATAGGTATTCCAGTGGGTACTAACTGTGCATCCCTGTTGGCTGACCTATATCTGTTCTCTTATGAATATGACTATATGCAGACGCTTTCAAAAACCGATCCATTCAAAGCCCGTTACTTCTCATTTACCAAACGCTAAATAGACGATTTTCTCGCTGTGGATAATCGCTATATAAATGACGCAGTGAAGGATACATATCCACCTTTACTGGATTTGAAAGAAACTACGGAGAGCCCTACAGGCACATCACATTTAGACCTATATCTCTATGAAAACGAAGCGGGCCTTCTCTCTCATCGACTTTATGACAAAAGAGATGATTACGACTTCAACATCGTAAACTATCCCTTTCTGGACAGTAATATTCCAGTTGCATCTGCATATGGCGTATACATATCTCGCCTAGTAGCATTGCTAGATCCTGCGTTAAATGTGACGATTTTAATCAACGTCACAAAACATTGTTGCAGAAACTTATAGAACAGGGCTATACCACCATGCGCCTCCAGTCAAAGTTTCTAAAATTTGGCGATACATATCGCATGCTGATGGCAAAATACAAGCGTAGCATGCAAGATCTATGTTTCGTTTCGTAACTTGTGTCTAATTCCGCTTAACCCGGGGCTAGGGGCCGTATGAACCCATGTACTTCAAGATCCTTATGGTGCTCATATGAACAGTCACAATCAAAGCGTGACTGAAATACACCATTCTCTAGATGACAACATTACAACGAATATTATGGATTAAGAATACTGATCAGCGATACGGATTTGATATTTTTGGAACATCATGATGTCTTGCCGGCATTATTGAAAACTGTTGACCAGTTCTCTCTTGCGAGAAACTAGCCTATTTTTATATATACTATGATTGTCTTTTTGAATTTGGTGTTTATACTCTTATATGGAATAGTTCCTTGGATTATGGACGCAGACGGCTAAATTGTAAATGACGGACCAGATGCTTGTAATTGTGTGTTCTCGACATTGAATAGTCAAATTCGTGATTTTTAGGTCTTTCCATTTCCAATGGATAGACCTATTGTTATTCTACTGATTTTTATTATTATGCTATCCAAATTTGTCCCCAACGAAACGTCCTCAAAGCCTCACTGTAGAGCTGAGATATTGGGCACCCGGTTAGATATACGTCGGAAGTTATGCATATTATTTGGACAACTGACCTTGAACTTGACCTAATAAGATATAAGCGAGTAAAGTTAAATTTTATTTTGCGAATATTGAGCAAACGGATTGGAAGACGAAGTTGACATTTGGGAAGTGTTTGAAGTTATTCTCAACAAAATGAGCGAATAAAATAAGTAGGTCAGACAAGCAGCTTTCGAGTTCTCTCTTCTGGTGCTGATTTTCGTGTCGGAGGGTTACAGCCTACATTATACAATATATCTGTGGGAAACTTTACGGTTCGTAAGTTTTATGCATGGCCAAGCTCCAGTTCCGGTATTCAGGGTGTTACGTAACAGGGTAAAGGAGTTGTGTCCCTTTATCTATTTTGTGCAACCTGCCATTTCATAGTAGCGGAAGTTACAGAGTTGAGTCTTGCAACATTTATGAAGACTTCCATGTCCTAAAATAATATGACCTTGAATTTGACCTTTGACCTCTAGAATCGTGCCCATATGAGGTCAAAGTTTGATGGACGACATTCGAACGGCTGATGCGATCAGTCTGCCAACTGGGTCAGTTGACACGCGTGACATCCCGAGTTGATTTAGAGTGTCACATGTCGGTCATGACCTTGACCTTGGAACAGTATGCATTCGAATGTCGAAAATACGGCTTCCATTTACTTGAAAAGTAGGTCACTGGCAGCCATCATACTAGCACTCACGAAGAACGTTCGATGGTCTTTCGTTTGACAGTAAAAACAAAACGATCCGATATGATCTTGACCTTGAATATCACCTGATACCAAAAGTGATTTACTTAGTTTCTGTGAAAAGTATAAGGACTAGGAATCTGTAATTCAGCACAGATGTTTCCCATCACTCAGGAATAAAGTCATAAAATTTTTGACCTGACCTCGACCTTGGTTCCAGAGTTATGGCCCTTTACATTTTCACACTTGAAAGGCTGTCATGAGAAAACTATTCCTCGCCCGGACTTGAAATTTGCATATAAATATAGGTCATTACATGACGTCACAGAAAAGAACTAGAACAGGAAAAAAGGTACCAGAAAGTATAGGAGATATTTGACAAAATTTGAAATTTTCACTTTTTTGATGCCATGGCGAAACTGCAACTCCAATGCGCACAGGACATTGAGAGAATATATATATGTATTTGCCTGTGAAATTTCAGGAATGTAGCTTTGATAGGTTTAGAGATGTAAAAAAAAACAAATTTCCCTAACTATTAAGCCGCTAAATGGTTATCTCGCCCTGTTTGTGGTCATTTGTTGATTTCATCTATTCAATGGTGGCTGTCAATTTCGCTATAGCGATTCGGCTGTAGCACTCGAGGCATCCCGTGTTGGCAATAAAACTAATGTCGTGTTACATGACGGGGCTGGCTCATTTTTGGAAATCTTATAACTCTTGAACCACAATAGATGCGGACTTCTAATTTGTTGTCTGGTACTTCCAAGAATGAGTTCTTTCGTATTTCCTGCTACAAACGGAACTACGGAACCAATTTTGCTTCACGTCACATGACCATCGATATTTGGGGTCATTTTCTCCGGCAGAAAAACAGTCTATGAGAAGCACAGTCTCCTGGTGACCAAAACTCAAGCCTAACTTTCTCCATTCAAGCCATTGTTTGCACTCCAGGGACAATTTTCTAAACACATTTCAACATTTTCGGATCGATGAAGGAGCCGTCTAGGACCCAAATAAAGCTCGAAAATGTGTTCATCAGCTGTCGCTTACCAACATAGGCAAGTTTGTTAGAAGAGAAAGGCAATAAAAAACTATAAGATAGTAACAAGCAATGTGAAAAAATGTATCTGTGTGTGTAAAGCGACCAAAAACAATGGTCGCGACCAAAGCGGTCTGCGACCATGTATTTACTCATTTGTAGTAACAAGAGAAAGACCGTGTCATTGTACCAACAATGTCTAGTTGTTTTTGTTTTTGTTTTTTTCACATTCGAAGTGGACACTGGTATGCAGACTGTTCTCTCGGATTGTGATTTGTTCAACTTCATTCTTAAGTGATTATTGGAAGAATGGTTACAGGCAAGTAAAAGACATGGATTGTTTGCGCACTTTTGAATAATCTGTTCGCCGTGAACTCTAATTGTCCGTTAAGTCCAAATTATATTTACTGAATTGAAATTGTGTAACTGTTTCTAATTATATTTCACATTGTCTCGTTGTATTCAACTGTTCAAACTGAATCATGTTGGTGTTGTGTAATTTTGTTTGACGGCATGTAAGTACTATTTGAATGGAATCTACGTTTCTGTCTAGCTTTTTAGCGTTCGTCTTTTTTTATTTATAGCATAAGAGAAAATGATCGTGTAGCGGAAGTTCTTACCTTGTCGCGTGAGACCAGACTTCGGCGTAATCTGACGAAAGGCATTTTTCTATTCTTTAACCGCTACTATATGTTAACAAGGTGAGTTCATACTGGTAACGTCCAACATCAACAGACTATCATACTGGTGACGTCCGACATTAACAGTTAGACTATCATATACTGGTGACGTCCAACATCAACAGACTATCATACTGGTGACGTCCGATATTAACAGTTAGACTATCATTTACTGGTCACGTCCAACATTAACAGACTATCATACTGGTGACGTCCGACATCAACAGTTAGACTATCATATACTGGTGGCGTCCAACATCAACAGACTATCATATACTGGTGACGTCCAGCATCAACAGACTATCACACTGGTGTCGTCCGACATCAACAGACTATCATACTGGTGACGTCCAACATCAACAGACTATCATACTGGTGACGTCCAACATCAACAGACTATCATACTAGTGACGTCCAACATCAACAGACTATCATACTGGTGACGTCTAACATCAACAGACTATCATATACTGGTGACGTCTAACATCAACAGACTATCATACTGGTGACGTCCAACATCAACAGACTATCATACTGGCGACGTCCAGCATCAACAGACTATCATACTGGTGACATCCGACATCAATAGTTAGACTATCATACTGGTGACGTCCGACATTAACAGTTAGACTATCATATACTGGTGACGTCCAACATCAACAGACTATCATACTGGTGACGTCCGACATTAACAGTTAGACTATCATATACTGGTGACGTCCAACATCAACAGACTATCATACTGGTGACGTCCGATATTAACAGTTAGACTATCATTTACTGGTCACGTCCAACATTAACAGACTATCATACTGGTGACGTCCGACATCAACATTTAGACTATCATATACTGGTGACGTCCAACATCAACAGACTATCATACTGGTGACGTCCGACATCAACAGTTAGACTATCATATACTGGTGGCGTCCAACATCAACAGACTATCATATACTGGTGACGTCCAGCATCAACAGACTATCACACTGGTGTCGTCCGACATCAGCAGACTATCATACTGGTGACGTCCAACATCAACAGACTATCATACTGGTGACGTCCAACATCAACAGACTATCATACTAGTGACGTCCAACATCAACAGACTATCATACTGGTGACGTCTAACATCAACAGACTATCATATACTGGTGACGTCTAACATCAACAGACTATCATACTGGTGACGTCCAACATCAACAGACTATCATACTGGCGACGTCCAGCATCAACAGACTATCATACTGGTGACATCCGACATCAATAGTTAGACTATCATACTGGTGACGTCCGACTTCAACAGTTAGACTATCATATACTGGTGGCGTCCAACATCAACAGACTATCATACTGGTGACGTCCAACATCAACAGACTATCATACTGGTGACGTCCAGCATCAACAGACTATCATATACTGGTGACGTCCAGCATCAACAGACTATCATACTGGTGTCGTCCGACATCAACAGACTATCATACTGGTGGCGTCCGACATCAACAGACTATCATACTGGTGACGTCCAACATCAACAGACTATCATACTGGTGACGTCCAACATCAACAGACTATCATACTGGTGACATCCGACATCAACAGACTATCATATACTGGTGACGTCCAACATCAACAGACTATCATATACTGGTGACGTCCAACATCAACAGACTATCATACTGGTGACGTCCAACATCAACAGACTATCATACTGGTGACATCCGACATCAATAGTTAGACTATCATACTGGTGACGTCCGACATCAACATTTAGACTATCATATACTGGTGGCGTCCAACATCAACAGACTATCATACTGGTGACGTCCGACATCAACAGTTAGACTATCATATACTGGTGACGTCCAGCATCAACAGACTATCAGACTGGTGACGTCCAACATCAACAGACTATCATACTGGTGACGTCCGACATCAATAGTTAGTCTATCATACTGGTGACGTCCAACGTCAACAGACTATCATACTGGTGACGTCCGACATCAACATTTAGACTATCATATACTGGTGACGTCCAACATCAACAGACTATCATACTGGTGACGTCCGACATCAACAGTTAGACTATCATATACTGGTGACGTCCAGCATCAACAGACTATCATACTGGTGACGTCCAACATCAACAGACTATCATACTGGTGACATCCGACATTAACAGTTAAACTATCATACTGGTGACGTTTGACATCAACAGTTAGACTATCATACTGGCGACGTCCGACATTAACAGTTAGACTATCATACAGGTGACGTCCGACATCATCAGTTAGACTATCATACTGGCGACGTCCGAGAGACTATCATACTGGTGACGTCCGACATCATCAGTTAGACTATCATACTGGCGACGTCCGACATTAACAGTTAGACTATCATACTGGTGACGTCCGACATTAACAGTTAAACTATCATACTGGTGACGTTTGACATCAACAGTTAGACTATCATTTTCTCTTATTCCTACTCTGAGTCGCCGATTACAATGCAGGTCACGTTTAAAAGTCCTCAGTTCCCATCCGAATGACATAATAATGATGCCCCTCCCCCACCTACCACCACCAGGTCAATAAAACAATTTCATTTGGAAAATTATAGACCTTTACATCCCCCCCCCCCCCCTTCCAACTATCCCGTGCCACAGAAAGCGATGAACGACAATGATATTCCAAATACAGCTTACCTGCGTCTCTTTGAAACTTTTTCTGTATTATCACCTTCCACAAACTCCATGTATACACGACACAGAAGACAAAGAATATCAGTTTTATATACATCAAATCCATCCCAAAATTTCTATATACACCACCATGGCAGAAAGTTACAGCGAATGGACCTTTGATGAGAGCATGGAAGAATACTGCAGTCACTTCTCACATAATCCCTCAAATCACGCATCCAAGTGCGGTAGCCTACAGGCGGTTCAAGAATGTCGAATGTCTGTACGGTAATATTTTGATTGTTTGTCTTGTGAAACAACGTGACAGGAGACCAGTTCATTTAAACGCACATGGCGTCCGATCTTCACATCTTTCCTTCTTTTTTCGTTGAAATTGTGTAAATACATTCCCTTTCTTTTTTAGGGCGATTCTATAACACCCGAGAATCTTGTTAACCCTGGACTTCTACCCTACGTTGCAGACCGTATCCCGTATCCATATTCTGCGTGCCTTAGCTGATATGTACCATCGTCAGAACGAAGCTTATTATCCGCTGTTTGCAGATCAATGGACTTCAGGAAACATACCGGTACATTTTTGTAGCGGATCCGAGTGGTTTAGATGTTAAAACACTGCAGCTGCTGTGGGGATGGTCAACCTAATGTACAACCTGCCACCTTGTCTGGATAAAGGAGACGAAAGGAGGTGCAAAACCTCAAATAGACAAATAAAAAACTTTATCATATATAATTACAAATAAGAAATGAAAACTTGTGTGAAACACGAACAGAGTATTTCCCCGAATACATGTGTAAAACTTGGTATGCACAGGGGTTAAAATCTCACCAATATGGACTCATCCTCAATTATGCGGGGCAAAATTTGTTTAGGATGGGGCTAAACATAATTAAAGAGAATATCGAAAAAATTGCTGAAAATAGACAAATTATGTACTTTCCCCACCTCTTACATATATCTCGATAATTCACTCAGATATATGATACTTAAGGATGTCCGCTGGTAGTAAATCAAAGTTATTAACTTTTTGAATAATGTGGGTTGTTGCAGTCATAGTTGTGTAATATGAGAAAAATATATAGGTTGGTGTGCATTTTGTAGCTGTAGGCAACGTCAAGTGAACTGACCCATGCTCAATTAATTTGATAACCCAGAGAACATAGGGAATAGCCCTAGTTTTGAAGCATATTCATGAAAAATTCATATAAATAGTATTTAACGTTTTCTTATATTTTAACTGTTTGCATGCAGTTTCAAAATTTATCAAATTGGATGGATATTGATGTGCAAAATTCTCGGCAAGAAGGCTTTCAAAGGAAACCCCTATCTCTTAACCTAGGAAAGGGAGATAAAAACCACCAGCGGTCATACTTAACTGATGAAGAATCTACTTGACTTTCAATGCCGACAAAAAATATAATACAATTTAAAATGCGCTGTATTTTGGGCACATCTCTACTTTGCTAATGATCGAAATGTCGTATGTAAAATGTCTCCCTTGAATGGTATGACTAGTACATGGGGTTAGGGGTTAGGTGCGACACATAGCCTCATATCAATGTCCTATAATTCGAGATTTACCTCAATATATGGGCCTGTGGATTGGGACATTAATCAAGGTCACAAAACATTATTGTAGAAAATTATATAATTGGGCTATATCATCAAGCGCCTCCACTCGAACTTTCTCAAATTTGGCAATACATATCACATGAAGATAGCAGAATACAACCGTGGCGTGCAAGACCTATGGCAGTAGAGTTCATAACTTGAGTCTAATTCCGCTTAACCCGGGGCTGGGGCCATATGAACCTATGTGTTTCAAGATAGTGTTCATATGAACAGTCACAATCCGCCTTTTGTGCTATTCCTGATGCCGGTTTCGGCCGCAAGGTGGCGCTAGCGCTCGCGGCACTTTGGTCTGTTCCGGTTTAGCTGTCTGCTAATGTAAACATGTGCAGGAGGGAAGGCGGGTATTGTATTTCGCCTCGTTTCGTCAGATTTTCTCACTGATGGAGACGTCCTTGGTAGTTTACGTAAGTATAGTCATCAAGTCTAATTTTTACTCGTTTGTACAAGCATAATAAGGGCCGCTTTGTCAACAAATTGGGCAATCAAAGGTCCTCGTTGTTGTTGTTATAAAACATGGTGGGTGGCCGGCAGTTCAGCCTGATTAAACCACACTCCACTAAAACAATCAGCAGGGGCCAGTTTGTTTGATCAAGTACTGTGAGAAATAATCGGATTATTAGTTAACCCGACTACCATGTAGCTGTTAATGTAGCTGCATTGATTATAATGTGATAAACAAGAACCCAACCCGTCTCAGTTGGCACTGCTGGTAGTGTTTCATAATTTTATTGTGAAAAGACACACTGAACAGGAAATTAATGTGCCATATGTCTTCTAACTTCTCATAAATACTGAGGAAGTAGTTTTTGCACTAATAGCTACTTATTTTTAATTTTTTAATTATCTGATTATTATACCATGCATTGAAACAAATGTATATATATATACTATAAATCTGCTCAGACTTGCCAAGTGAGGACAATCTAACAAAAACAAAACATTTGCAATTTATCAAGAGAATAAATCATCTCAAAATGATTAAAGCCGATTGAAGCCAGGAGAACCGCGACAATATTATCAGTGATAATGCCTCCACAATCGTACGGTACAGTAATCCTGTATCCCTGAGTCGATGACACGCAAGACTCCAGTATAACTAAACAAATGTTTTATAACAACAACAACGACGACCTTTGATTGCTCAATTTGTTGACAAAGCGGCCCTTATTATGCTTGTACAAACGAGTAAAAATTAGACTTGATGACTATACTTATGTAAACTACCAAGGACGTCTCCATCAGTGAGAAAATCTGACGAAACGAGGCGAAATACAATACCCGCCTTCCCTCCTGCACATGTTTACATTAGCAGACAACTAAACCGGAACAGATCAAAGTGCCGTGAGCGCTAGCACCACCTGGCGGCCGAAACCGGCATTAGAAATAGCACAAAAGGCGGATTAAAGCGTTACTGAGATACATCGTACTCTAGATAACTTCACAATGAAAATCATATGGATTAAGAATACTGATCAGCGATACGGACTTGATATTTTTGGAACGTCATAGTCTTGCTGGCATCATTGAAAACTGTTGACCACTTCTCTGTTGCAGGAAGCTAGCCTAGTTTTAGGCATATTATGATTTATTCTTTTAATTTGGTGCTAATAGCTTAAGGTTACTGTATCGGGTCGAAGCTTCAAAATCTCGATTTTTTTTTCTTCTTATACCAGCGTACACAGTCAAACCTACAAGTCGGGTAAATAAGAAATTATGAAAATGAGTGCATTGTAGTAAAAACAAGCGCTGAATGAGCGCAAAGACCTCCGTCGAGGCAACAGGGTCAGTAGGGGAATAGTACATCACTGAATAACATAGGGCCGGATGCCAAGTTCAATTTTGCATTTGTTGACGTGAACTTCACCAATAATAATTAACGTGAGATTGACGGTTCCCCACTAGCATGTCCAGCTAGGGATGTGGAAGTCACATTCCCCGCAAATAATATTTCTTTGATTTCATGCACCATCATGTGCTTGAAATATTGGGGTATGGAATAGAGTATATTGATGGAAAACCTGGAATACTGCTCGAGACATTAGGCCCCATCCCACCCACACCTCCCCATGAGAGGACACCCCCACCCAAATCAACACGTTAGCGGCAGAAATGAGACCCTGTGTGCCTAGTTTTACCAACTTGCTTGTGATTTTATGCTATAGGCCCTACACATCAACACTTCATATTTTGTATGTGTACAGTATAGCATCCTCATTGACAGAATCCTCTACAAAACACATCTGATTTTACCGACACTTCGTTCTGATCTGTCTCAGCATCATGTGCGGATTCAATGAGCTCGGAATAATTTTGTATACTGGTGTTACAGGTCACCTTCACCATAATGTATCAATTACCATGGACTTGTACATGTATCACATTCATATTGAATGGTGATGGCTGATGAGAATATTGCCCATATGGAACAAATGGCTGGATTCCAGCGAATAAAAAGTTCATGTTAATCATAAACAACATACAATTAATAATACTATCAAATAATTATGTATATTCCTTGTCGACATCAATATAATACAGACAATATTATGACTGAATCAGGGTAACAGATATCCAAGGGTATATATGTCTACACTAAACTGAAGGAGATCCATGATGCGTATTATATTATGTTGTAAAACTTCACTTGCTAATCTCGATTATGTTGCTTATTGTGAAAATAAATGAAGTTATGAAAATAAATTTAGTATGATTGCCCACTATCCTCAAATTAGAAATATCTTCAGCAGCTAAAGTTAAGCCAATCATAACAATATATAACACCATGGTACTCAGGAAATGAAGTCTTTGTTTCTAGAAGCTAAATCATTTCTGACACATTCAAGTCCTCACCTGGTCAAGGGAGATAATTTTGTAAAAAAAAACAAAAAAAAACAACAAGTATAGATCCACACTGGCGCAGACCAGAAAGTTTTATGACCTTTGATGATATTTGTGGAGCATGCTGCAGGACTTCAACTTTCATGAATCTGATATTATCCACACAACCCATTCTACATGATATTTTTGCCATAGCACCGATAAACTAGATCCCTTCATTTATGTGGTCTAGATCCAGGAGCTATTGGGGGCTGCAGGTTTTGTAAAAGTTAGATCCAATTATTCTGAGAGAAGGAATGAAGTCCGGCATGGTTGTTTTGAGGTAAAACTGGGCATCCTTGAAAATGTCTGACCGATTGACACATGTATCACTCTGCCGGTCATCATTACATGCGTAATGTTTATTTCCTGAGGAATCAGGGGGGGGGGGTTGTGGTCAATCACTGACTCTGATGCTTATGTGCTTCATGACCTACGTGACAGGTTTATGGACTTTACAACATGTTGGCAGAAGATTATTGTATCTTACATCAGGTTTATGGCTGGAACTATGAAATAAATTTAAAGGTAAACATATGCCAAAGCATTGTACATGTATATGTGCTATGTCGCTGTAAATTGCAGGATTAGTGGTCTGTGGACTGGGCAGCGGCACATGTCTGCATAAGTTTTTCAGTGCTCTCCAGGTAAATGCCATGACTGGAAATATGAAATTAATTCAAAAGTAAACATGCCATATATGACATTGTACATGTATAAGCTTATACATGTGACATGTTGCTGTGAATCACACGTTTTTTGGCTTGTGAACTACATGATACTGTTATGGGCAGTCGGCACATGTTTGCAGAAGTTTACTGATGGTTTTCCAGTCCGAAACAGGCAGGGAAATATGAATTTGACCCAAAAATCAACCGGACTATTACACAAAAATACTACAATATAGTACATGTTGTTTGTGTTGAAGTTTCGCACAATTTGGATTTCACGGACTACGTGACAGGTTTATCATGTACGACACATGTTTACGTGACAGGTTTATCATGTACGACACATGTTGGCGGAACTTTATTGATTGTTTTCCAGTCCGAAACAGGCAGGAAAATATGAATTCGCAGAAAAAAGCAAACCTGCATTTTACACAACAAAGACATAAATTTGGTACGTGTGCTGCGCGTTGATAAATCGCACAATTTTGATTTGGCAGACATGTTGGCGGAAGTTTTCCAATGCATTCCCAGTCCCAAGCAAGGAAGGAAATATGAATTTGACCCAAAAATCAACATGACTACACAAAAATGCTACAATATTGTACATGTTGTTTGCGTTGAATTTTTGCACAATTTGGATTGCAAGGACTACGTGACAGGTTTATCATCTACGCCACATGTTATCAAAACTTTGCTAATGGTTTTTTAATCTGAAACAGGCAGGGAAATATGAATTTGCAGAAAAAAGCAAACCTGCATTTTACATAATAAATACATGAATTTGGTACATGTGCTGCGCGTTGATAAATCGCACAATTTTGATTTGGCAGACCACGTAAAAGTCTTATGGGCTACGGGACATGCTGGTGGAAGTTTCAATGCATTTCCAGTCTCAATCAAGCATGGAAATATAAATTTGACCCAAAAGTAAACATGAATTTTGAATAAAAACAAAGAAAAATAGCACATGTTGTTTGCGTTGAATTTTCATACAATTTGGGTTTCACAGACTATGAGACAGGTTTGCCATCTACGTTATATATCAGTGGAAGATTACAGATACTTTTTCCGCGCCCAAACATGCAGCAAAATAAAAAATAAACGAAAAATAAAACATGCATTTTACAGTTTTACACAACATTACAAGTATATGGACCACGCCCCCTTTGTTCGGTTATTGATTTAACGACTAATTGGCTATAGTTCGATGGAACGAGACTGACCTGCGTTAGAACATGATATGTCATAGAACATGTTCGCATAGATCTGGAGTAATGAAACACTCTTGGAAACAAGAAATGACTCAAAATACAAACCCGGAAATGGAAAACAACAACATGTCTTGGTTTGCGCGACCTTGGTGACCTTCCCCACCGTAAATTTTATTTCGGGAAATAGAGCCTAATAACGTGTTTGCTGGTGGAAAGGGAATATTTCCTGCCTCCTAGATTTTCACAAGCTTTCGTTTGATGGGGAAAAGAGGGAGAGAACGGGTGTAGTTTAGCCAAAGGGGGGGGGGGGAGAGAAAATTGATGGGAAATCTGACCTGATTTGGCAACGTCGTTTGAGGTTCAGCGATTTGGGTCCAGCCTCGCTGTGAGTTTCAATTCGAGATTGAGGTGGAACCGGACTACAGAAGCAAGACCCACTGCAATGCATTGCAATGGGGAACCCCATTATTTCAATTGTGTCCAAAGAAAAAGTGCAAGATTTCGTCGGGAACCATGACGATCGGATCCCTATTGGAAATACTATGAGTCGTGGGTTCCCCATATGACAATTATTTGGCGGGAGATTTCACGTTGCGTTCCTAGAGGTAAAAACAGGACTTTTTAAAACTCAAGCCATTCGTGGTGCAGTAGTGCTGATTGGTTTTGGCCGTTTTCTCTTTCAAAAAGTGGTTTTCCCCGTTCTAATTTTTTTCTTATTTGATATACAAACATGAACGTTGGACACATTATTCCAATCATGTAGATCTTCAAAAGGTTGCCTCAAATTTTATAAGTTCGGCTCTGTTCATGAATTATTCATGATTTAGTGGAGAGGGGTCGAGTTTTTGTAAAAATTTTCAATCTTTCAACTTTGCACGATGATAAAATAACTTCTACGCCATAACTAAAAAAACTGAGGCAACCTATTTTTATTCAAATTGTAAAGTTTATTATTTCAAAAAGCAAGTTTGTTTGATGAAAACTTAAGTTATTAGCGCTTGATTTTGGGGACTACTTTTCTAAATGACAGTATTTATCTTAAAAATAAATCGATTCTTGTAATAAATTCGAGAAAGTTATTTACTCCCTTAAGAACAAAGTTCCACTAGCACAATAGGGTGCTGATGCAGTTTATTAAATGGACAGAACATGACATGTATGTCGTACAAGAGGAATGCCAGTGTACCGAACGAATGGTACAGATCTTACAGATAGTGAACAAAGTACAATACGTTGCATATATATATATATACTGAATTGTACCAATGGTATGCAGGTTGCAGCCCGACGCGTAAAACATAAATAAAACCTCCGAGACAAGGCCAAAACTCTGAAATGTGCTCCTCGACCGATCCGTGCCTGTACCAAAAGTAAAATTATATGGGTGTTGCTGGACAAGTTTCACTGCGAGGGTTACAGCTATACCATCAGAATTATATATGTTACATTTAAATTTACTCAGATGTGCATAACACAATGAAAAGTATGGGGTACCAAACCAGTTTCCACATAAGACTGACAAAACCAGCTTAAAACACTTTTTTTCTTCAAATAATAAAACGAGCGAACTGTGACTAAGACGAGACGTTAGAGTAACGGCATGTAGACTGACAACGCAATATCAACCACCTTTTAGCAAATATCAACCAACCAATCACGTTTCAAGATCATGAGGATCTTGAAGTACATGGATTCATACGGCTCCTAGCCTCGGGTTAAGCGAAATTAGACACCAGTTACGAAACGTGACGCCATAGATCTTGCACACTGCGCTCGAACTTTGCTATCAGCATGCGATATGTATAGCAAAATTTGATCGAAAATACAGACGAACAACCAACGTTAGTCACTGCACAGCCTCATGGCAAGGCAAGTGCTTTTTATTCCGATTTACCGATATCGGAAATTCTATTACCGATATGGGAAATTGAATTTCCGATATCAGAAATTCTAATTTCCGATATCGGAAGTTGCAATTCCCGATATCGGAAATTAGAATTTCCCATATCGGAAATTCAGTGACACTTTCCGATATCAGAAATAGAATTTCCCATATCGGAAATTGTCACTGAATTTCCTCTGGAAGCTTTACGAAAACCAACCTTGCAATTTCCGATATCGGAAATTCTTGAATAAAAGAATGGCTTGCCATACAGCCTGACGAACCTTTGATATGACAAAACTATAGAATATTGGAATTAGGTCAGAGAATTTCAATTCTTATATAGTTAGCCATTTTGGCTTGCAGGGAATGTGAATTACCACATTGGAAATGCTATGACAACTTTTGCATTACTTTGTGTATCCTGCAAGACCATTATATCCAAATTTCAAGAAAATCAGAAGAGTCTTTACACAGGTTTACCTTTTCGTAACTTTTTTGTCTACATCACCACCTACCGATGAACAAATGCCACGAAACCAATCGGGCGAAATCGAAAGCCCTAGGGAGATGGCACACCAGAGTTCAACAGAAAACACATTAATCATGATAATGGTTATGGAGGGTTGGTTAGACGTTATCTCAGATAATTGTGATTTTTCATTTAAACTGCCATTTGGTTTTCACCGAAAATGAATTACTATGTCGGCTATGCTTAACAACCATAATGGCACTTTCCTTGAATACTGGAAAATGTAGTAAATGTATCAAATCATGCCAGCTATCACCAGTTCAAAATAATCTCCTGGGTTAAAAGATGGGGGAGAGTGAAAGTATACAACGCATTGTACGGGCATCTCATAAACAGGGAAGGCCTATATTCATAGGAGGCGCCTTTGAGGGGAGACACCTTGAAGTTTCTAAGTTTCTAGATGTGTTACTTTCTTGGTCATTGAAGCTAGATCAGTTTTCTTTATTCTTTTCCTTAAGTACGACTGTCATGTCAAGATATATATTGTTCATACATTTTCATTCGAAAGTATGTATCGCTTTGATGAGGTTAATTTTGTCATCCGACGGCAAAGCACAATACAACTTGAGTAAACAACTTGACAATTAAACTGACAGCAATGGACAGGAAATCCCATTTTCAATGTCTTCTCAAGGTTTTTCACACAAATTTGTATTTTTCAAGGATTTTCAAGACCTTGAATTCTGAAGTCATTTTCAAGGTAGTATACGAACCCTGCAAAATATGCAATACGATTGAGTGAGTGAGTGAGTGAGTGAATAGAATTTAACGTCGCTTTCAACAATATTTCGCAATACGATTGAACCATATCAGAGAAGTTCAGTGCGGCTGCCATATATTACACATCTTGCCTCTGGACTTTCGTCAGATAAAGACAGGCCATGTCACCGGTTTGAAAATTAGAAATTGACGACCAATCGCCCAGTGCTACCATTACTACTTTAAGTAGGCTATACCACCAACCGGTTTGCTATTTTGCTATATTTATTTTCCTCATGAGCTCAGGCCACCCGTGCCCTCCCCCCCCCCCCGAGATGCTATTCATTCTGAGTCCCGTATCGGCTGAATTCTGCAGCAATACCTTGGAAAATGGAGTTTTTTTTATGTAAAAAGGATAATAGAGACTACGAAGACCAGTGAAACACTACAAGCTTTACTCCAAGATCTTAAACAAGGAAACAAGTGACACTTTGTGATAACATAATTATTATGCATGAGATTCCATCTACTGTACAAGAGAATCACTTCCTGTCAGCACACAAAACAGATATACGAAATGTAAGAAATCTTGTTGTAGTAATAAAGTATGTTCATGGAACGGTGGGAGGTTTGGTCCAATCAATCGATCAGCTCCCGATAGAACTTACCGGAAGACATGGGCTGATCGATTCACCTGTAATCATCAGACAAAATTTATATACAATGTAACATAACATCAAACAAACCTACACGAATTATATAATCTTATTATAATTAAATGTTTGCATCCTCTGGTAACATTGGTCAAAATACAATTTCTTAACTTCTTGGGATTGAGATTTAACTCGGAGTCCATAAACAATAAATATGTGTGTACAGCATACACAGAACAAAGGCTGATCAAACAGTCTAACAATGATGAGAACTACTAGGACAAAGTCTCCAATAATTCAGTTGGTTCATACAACATTTTAGGAGCAAACTCACAAAATATTCAGCTTGGACTCTAATTGTAGTGAATTATTAGACCTCATCGTATCCATTCATTCGATATTCACTACTACTGCAGAGAGAATACCTCAATGATGATTTGCAAATGGAAAGTTGGAAATTCTTCTGTGTTAAATTATTTCAAGTAGTCCGGGAACAATGAGCATCATTGTTATCCAACCATATTGAATGAACATCAGGCATTACAATAATGTTCAGGAAGACATGTACCGGCAGTAGAGTCCATAATGCATCAGTATGAATTAAACTTGTAGTACAAATATTAGGAATACCAAAACTGGAGTGACATTCAATAATGAAACCCACAAAGTACAATTAGCATTCTTCTTATTAAAACATGTAAAAGTTAGTTTTATATTTTACATTCATATATAAACCAGTTTGGTCATTCTTCAACATGCAATCGGACATGTACAACAAATTCGCAATATGTGCATCCAATCAAGTGTCAGTGATAATCATATATTTACAAACAGAAGACAAGATTGACACTCCCTTCCTATTACCAGCTAAGTATGTAAGTGGCATGTCATGATTTATTTAAAATGCTTCAACAACTGTACCCCTCATGACCATGACATCACACTGTGAAGAGTGGGACAGAGTTCCAGGACAATTTTGACAAGCAAGCAGTGGCTTCTGGGGCCATTTTACATGTAATAATATAACTGAATAAGTAAGAATTAATACATCACCAAACCCCACATACTTAATATTTAATTGGTCTAAAGAGTTGATTCAAAATCTCAACAGCCTCGCCCCCCCCCGCAAATTACATGCTCAGTTGTTTCAGTGGCAGTTCTTTGAAATTGATGTGAAGAGCTGGTGGCCTCCTACTCAGACTGACAGAACCATGCTCTCCCTTCACACGCTGCACATGACTACAGGGTGAATTGTCCAAGCGAGTTTCTTTGTTGGGCCTTGAGGAGATCTATTGCACATGACCAACAGAGGGAACTATTCAATCATTCATGTCAATCGCGCCTTACTTCCAGACTCGGGAAGATATTTTCTCTAAGGCCATTGTCACTTGATTGGTTGTTTAGCATGACCTTCTCCTGTCAAAACATACATGCTAGATGCTATAATTATTAATTATTAATTATTGAAGGTAAATTTTCTACCATGGACTCATTCCATATCAAATCAAAATAATCTCCCATTAGCCTGTTCCATAAAGTAAATCAACAGGACAATGTGTGTAATTATTCTCTAAAGAGACATTTTAAGTTTGCTTTAATTTAATTAAAACATTCTGTAAATAATTATGGTAGATTATAGTAAAACTTAAATGCACACACATTGTGTGAAAAAAAATCAAGGGAAACAACTCTTACTTCAATGTCACTACTATAAAAGATATCTTACATAACTTATTACCTGAATTTTCAACATCAGGAGTCCCCTCTTATTGAAATCTAATTTTATTTCTTTTACACTGACTGACATGACTGAAGATAGGGATTCTCTGTCCAAGGCAACGAATTTTGTATGTCCGTCGTCCTTAAGCTGTACGAGAATTTTGACGTGCACGTCGACAGCATGTGTTGTAGTTGTTGTTGTGGGGACTGAAGACGTGAAGCGCTCGACCACTTCGCTCAAAAGCGTTTCATCAGAGAAATGGATGGTTAAATTAGGCACGATGTACCGACTGGTTGATGAGGAAACAACTGATCCATTAACCAAAACCATGATGACTTGGGTACACAACCGTCTAAACTGCCGGAGTTCTAACTTTACTGCAACGTGTTCGACACGTGGGAATCCCCGCTAGAGATGCATGCCGGGATAACGACTTCGCCTCGTTTTAAAAGAGCGGGCTTCCCCCAAGAATGTGAACCAAAATGGCGGATTTTGATCGCCTCCGCGGTTGACGGCACGGTCAGCTCATTCGTTTTCATGGATTTGCTTACTTATTTTTTTACGGCCAATAATTACTGATAATTAAAATACATGCGGCATTATTGATCTCCAAAATATTGATGCGGGCGGGTCATGCGAAACAACCTATCAACTGACAACGGCCTAAATTATCATCATATATTAAAACAACTTAAAATTATTATCTGTTAAAACATATTGCACTATTTCTTTGACAATGCCATTCCAAGTCCTATTATTCCTCCCAGAGCTATTGCAGCTGCTCCCCCAACTATGGCCATTCCAACTAGCCCCTCTGAAAGTAGATCAAAACAATTACATTAATGCACTTACAATGGATAATCATTCTCAAATACTTGCAAGAATAGAAAACATGTTCGATTGTACCCCTGCAAAATATGTTTAAAATCAGCATGAGGATCATACTGTTAATGTTTGGCATCTCTTATACACAGTCATGACAGTTGTTTTGTAAGGTTACCCTGCTGAGTAGCAAGGATTCACTGAATCACAAGGTACTGAGTAGCTACTCAGTATTATCTGGATGGTTGAAAATGCTCATGATTGTAATGCGATCTCCGTGTAACATACTCCCAAATAATTACGCTGACTGATGACCGATATATTGCAATGGAGGCAGCTTTTAGCCACAAATTCAACGTAATCCACGTAATAATGTCAGTATGGGAATTTTGTGAAAACACACACGCACTATTCGATGATGGGAAGTTTGATGCATCAACCTTGCTCACCTTGGCGGCCATATTATGCAAGGTATGGCAGGGAGTGACGAGACTGCATAGCAGAAATAACTCTGTACCTGTCATACATTCTCCTATTGTCAGAGTATATAACTTCTAAAACTGTTGGTGTCTAACACCCTCTGACAGCATTGGACTGGAAATGGATGAGGGTGCAGCGGGGGAAAAAATATCTGGAAACAGCTGAAAATACCTCCCCTGCCCCCCCCCCCCCCTTCAAAATATTGTCATTTTCTCAAATTAATAGGCCACAGTCAGAAGGTTTCAGATATAAAACTTGAAAGAAAAACAGATAAAAAGCTGAAATTTCTCATGCCTGATTAAGTCTCTATCGATTTTTAATCAATACAGGAAGGGAGTATCTGAGATCTATGGAAAATGTGTCCAGTAGGCTCTATCTTATAGAAGCAGGAACAAATTAACTGTTTAACTATCTGAAAAGACCATACATTATACAATGTCCTTTTTGGCCATGATATCCCCAGTTGACACTGCTCAGCAATGGACAATGCTGAATTAACTGTGTGAGCCATGCACACAATGAGGGAATATTCTGACAGTAGGAGTTCTACAATCTGACACTGTGAGTATGCAATGTATGTATTAAATTTCACAGTCTGAACTTTAAAATATATAGAATGCATGTACATGTAAGTAAGTACTGTCTCTTCATTTAGATGGGTTCATAATCAGGGAATGGAGCTGGACAAGTGGATATGAGTGAAAAGTGTGGATTTGTTCTATGTATTCTACTAGTGGATAGAGCAGACCAGGCCGCGTTGGAGGTTGATAATTCACAATGGAGTTTTACAGAAACAACAGAGCATCAACCGATATCTTCAAGTTTTACAACACCTGACTGGTCAATCCAAATAGTCGAGAACATAGCCAGGATTTTCATTGGCCTATAAAGAAAATTGGAAGTGAATCCAGCCAATGATAAAGTTTCTGTAAATGTTGGCCTATACAATACTTGACAAGTGATTAGCAATAAGTTGAAAGTTCCAGTGGTGTTACCATGAGCTTGTAATAGAGATGTTAAACAGTCATAAATGGAATAGCCAAGGAGAGGTTTGAAGTAACCTACCTTTCTTCATTTTGCTATTGATAAATTTCTCCAGCTCTATTGCCTGGTAGTTCCTAGGTTCAATTTTCAATATGGCTTTACAGTACTGGAGAGCCTCTGTGTAATCCTGTAACAGATGGTCCACATGTGAATTCAATGATATAATATAGAACAGCACACTATTCAGGATTCCACAATGCCTCACTCTTAAAGTGTAACTGGGGTGAGTGAGTGAATATGATTCAACCAACGTCGCTTTCAACATTATTTCAGTCATATCACGACTTTTGGTTCCTATTCCTTTTCACACCCGGAATCCACACAGGTGGGGTCCTATTCCTTTTCAAACCTGGGAATCCCATGGGTGCCACAGTTAGTCGCCTTTTACGACAAGCTCTCTGTTTGTCAAGTAAAGTACGATATACAAATATTGCACGTTGTAGAGTGGGACACAACGATGTCAGCTCAAGAAATGTGATGCACAACGAGCGTGCAGTGCGAGTTGTACATACCTTTCAAGAGCTGACAAATTGCCCTACCCCGCTCTACAAAATGCAATACTTGTTTTATTATACCGAATGTTCGATAAACAGTAATTGGGTAAGAAGATGCATAAAAATTGTGTTGGTAGGCCTAGGACTACATATGTTTCAGAGTACTGGTATGACCCGTCAGTTTCGAGCACTGACCCGACTGTGACGCTGTATGTACTATGATAAACTCTTGACACATTTTACCACTGAAAAAATGATAGGGACACCTCCTACAAACATGTTCTCAACGTTCTTGGTTTTGTTGCATACAATTTTATCGGGTACAAATTTTATTTCAGCAACATACATGTATACAATCATCATTTTCCTTTGTCAAAGCCATTATAGATCATTCGCCAAGTGCTTCCTAGCCTGAGAAATGTTTGCGCCATGGAAGGCAACTCTTGACTCAGCCTGCAACAACTGCATTGCAAGAGTGGAACATTTATCATGTACTGTGCCATGCCGTGGAGCATTGCTATGTTTCGTCAATGTCGTGGGACATCACGATTTACGACACGTGATAGGCTTTCATATCCAATGAAAATACGAGGAATTTACATGAGGTATAATAATCTGATTTGCAAAACTCGTACCTTTATTCTGGTATATGCTATGGCAAGGTAATACAAATAATCTCTTCTTGACTGATCATCTTCGGTCCGGTTAAACAAATCTGAAACCGCGAAAGAAAAAAACTGTTACCATATGATATGTGGGTGAACTGCACACACCAAAGGACCGTTCAATATGTGTAATAATTTATCTCCCCTTAAGAAATAATCTCCCCTTAATTATTTTAATGGCATTCTACAAAGAAGATATGCAAATGTGACCATTAATCACTTGTGCAACTTTACATGGTGAATATTAAAGGTAATTCACAGAATAGTCATTTTCACTTGTCAAACTTGAAAAGATTAAACTAGCGAGTTAAGTATAGGCTCTAATTTTTCCCCTGAAACTTCTAAATAGATCAGGCGTCAGTTGTAAACTTCAACCATTTAGGCCATCCTTAAAAATAAGTTTGTTGCGCGTAACCCGACCGACTGTCCAAAAATCCGCCGACTGGAAACTTTTTTCGCCGATTTTCCGACCGGTCATCTTTTTATTTTATTTTGCAATGTCAGAATTATCTCCCCTATGTAAACGTATGTAAAACGTTCGCCTAGCAAAAGCAAGCAGGATTTCACTCTCCAGTAGTCGCGATGTGAGCTTATGTCGCACATTTTGAAGGCATATCCTCCATGGCCCAGTCCGTAGGGGAATGCAGTTTTCGTCGACCACGTGTATATGGCGGGAAGTTCCCCCTTCTGTTTTGTGTTTGGGTTTGGACGAGAGGACAATAAACACATCGAGAGGCAACAGCAACACAGGATGGGAAAAATATTTCAAAACGGTTGGTTATTAAAACCTGCCATAAAGAGCTCTGTCGCGAATCGACTTGGAACGTAGACATGTTTAGGACTGTCACCATGCACCACGTGGGTCCGTACACCGACAGATTCTGAGACTGACGATGTTACAACAACAACGATGTTTGGATTTCTACTTTTATCCGAGAAGACTTCAGTGTGCCTAAATGCATAAAATCTATACTGCTTTGTTGTTTAACGGAAACTTTATAACCCTCTATGTCGATGAAGCCATGGATATAGTGTCGGTGGCTTCAGCGGTCTTGACAAACTTATTAGATGGTGCCGTCAGCTTAATTTTGACGTTCCGATGTCGGCATCAAATACGCTTGTCAGAATTCCACCTCGGACTAAATTCCACGAAAAGACACAGGTTAGAAACTTAGTGTTTGCCTCATTGTTGTCAGTAAATTAAATTACGATGTATTTCTAATCTGAATAAAGGAAGTACCTAAGTATTCAATAAAAGCACACCATAAATTTGCGACGAGGAAGGGCAGTAATGATGTTAATGATTAATTTGAGGTAATTTTCTCAACTCCAAATGGTATAATGAACAACCTTCTGTATAACACTGAGAGGATTTTTTTCTTTCCTGTCACAATTTTGGCAAAAGTTTGTCTGGTAGTGGTATTTTTTTTTTTTTTTTTGACCAGCTAGTCACTAGTCATTGTCAAGAATGTGTTCAAGGATGTCGATGTCTTCTAAGAAATAAAACAGGTACACAAGCCTGAATTTAAGAATATCTTGCTTTATACCTTGAAGATAACTAGTTTTCTATACTGAAATAATTTTGCTGCCAGACAAAAAGAATATTTCAAATGACCTGCTTAGTATCTGAACTAAATCACACTAACCTCTTCCAGCCTCCCCAAAAGGAAAACCTGATCTAAAAAAAAAAAAAAAAAATTACCTACCTACCGACCCAACTTCCTGAGGTAGGGTCGGGTTACAGCCAACAAACATATTTTTAAGGATGGCCTTATGTTGCAGGAAATAAAAATCACAAATTTGTGTCAATACTTGATGTAATGCACTGTCCGGGCATGCATGCATGATTTCTGGCAGGGGTGGGACTTTCAGCAAATGTGGGACGCAAGTTCTAGTGCGCGATTCAGGTGCTTCATAGGGGTCAATCAACACTGTGATATAACGGTTGGTGATTTGTTTTTTTATAGGGTCCAAAAAGGTGAAAATAATTTAAGTGTTTTACAATATATGGGTTCGTATGAATAAATAATAATGGTCATTAATTCAAATGAAATACACAATACTAGCAATGGTTTATTTCACTATTCATCGTTATTATGTATCAAAACCATTCATCATGCTGTGAGACTCCAAAGTCTCTGGTTGTGAATAACTCAGTAATACAGTGATGCATAACCATACGGTGGAAATAAAAAAATTAACTGCATGCTCATCGGGGGGGGGAGTGCGACCCCACCCTCCGCATCACCCTGCATATTGGCCTGTTGTCCAAGCCTTTGTGTAGCTGTAAAGCCCTGGTCTAGATTCATTGTTGTCCTCAAACTTGGCTATTGTATGCATTGTCTTGTGATCCTTAAATGAAGTGTGAGCCTAAATTTGCTGAAAGAAATTGTTTAGTCTGTGAAGATATGGGTAGAGTTATGGGCACACAGATGAAGTTAGAATGTATGAGAAGATTTATCTGTATCACAAGCATGAATAACGTGTTAGATCGTAAATCATGAATTTGAGAGAATGATGTACAATTCACATACAATACTTGTACATGTGTAAATGCGATTTAATCATACACGGCACATGAAACAGATGTAAAACAGTCTTAAAGCCTCATATATAACAATTGGTTTGACTCATAGTAGGTATATTTTACTATGAACATGCTGCATGTGTAACAAATGAAACCTGTATAAATGTATCATAATTGTTAGGTAAAAAGTTTCATGTGTCACACATGTGGATGACTTATGATTGACATACAAGGTACATTGCAACTTTGCCTTAAGTTGAGCATGTGTATTTAAAAATTTATTCTTTTTAAATTCTTTTGGCCTTTGGACAGCATTTAATTTTAACTTGTGTTCTAGATACCTTCTAATAATACGATGCCTTGCTTCATGTCATTCTGGTACCTACTGCGTACCAAGCACCATGCATACTCAAACTGCGCCTTCTCACTGATAGATCCTCTTTTCTCTTGCTCTCTGTACATACGCTCAAATTTCTGCAAATGAAAATGGATATTTCACATGTTAGAGGAACAAAAGGATGAATGCCTCACTGAAGAGAAAGTAACTTTGATGTCATCAAAGGTGATGTTGTCTATCAGACAATGTCAGTGTCATAAGGGTCTGCCTATTCCAAGGAAAAATCTCTTGGATTTAACGGAAAAGGTAATCAACAGATGATAACTTCGCCGATATCCATCCGGTTTTGATTCTGTTTAGTAATTATTGAACCTGAAGAGATTTCTGATTCAGAATATATAGTTTGATGAACATATCCTGTTATTTCATGCCGAAATGTTTGCCGGATAAGATCGAGTCGATTCGCTGGTAATTTTCTCGAGATATACTGACACCAGGTTTTGAGCACTCTCCTTGTAAATGCATCCATCCAACAAAAATCTAAATATATATTTTTGATCTCGAGCATTATAGGATCATTGGCGAAAGAGGCGGGCCCGTACCACAACAACATCAGGCCGCTTGGATATCAACATCTACATTTCTGCAGAACAACAACAACTCCCGTAAAAAGGAGATCCCTCTCTACTCATATTAGTCCCTACCGGGATGAATCTGTCGAGGTTTAATTTGATTTGTTGTTGTTTATCTGTTAATCCACTCTTAATTCGATGGGTATTTTTCACTGGTGCTACAAGACAAAATCACATGATGCTATGTTCCCACAATGCTGTTTGTTCTCTTATGCTTGAGTAGCTCAGAAACTCTAGCTGTGATAGGTGAATATAGGGTAAGGCGGCGTGGCATTCCTATCACAGCTCAGACATGTCAGAGTGGAGGTAGGTTAAAAAGTGGTGATAAAAGCTGGCCTTCCGAAAGTGACTTTTCGCAATCTTTCGCTGACGAAAATAATGAAATGGGAGAGAAAAAATATGCCAATTTGATACAGTTTAACCGACCTGAGCTTCTTTGTCCATGTACCAACTCTCATGACTGTTTTGATGGTGACGAAATGTGATCAAATGTGTGGAAAAAAACCTCGATTGATTTTCCCGCCTTTTGGACATGTTGTAATAATATGACCTGCGCTATTTTTATATCATGACCTTTGTGATGACGTCAGCAAAAAGGTCAACTGTCAACTGCGGAGAAAGAAACACAACGGTTTTGTTGACAAAATCTGTGTTTGAAGGAAGATTCCATCTAATGAAAGGCATCATTAGGTGGTTGTCATAGTGCTGGAGTTGTCATAGTGCTGAAGATGCCAAATCATATTATTTATTCGATAAAATGCTTTTCATGCCTCTGTCTCAATTTCCCATGCTATGTGCAGTGAAAGATCTCGAGCGACTGATGTCCAATTTGTTTCTTTCCGTTTCGGTCTGTAACAGTGATTCGGGCTAAGAAGTCGCATTCGGGAACAACAACCACAAAAAAAAGACTCCTTAGCCGATGTTCTCGGGCTAATGCTGGAGATACTAGACGGCGGTGATTTGACTGATATATATATACCTTTTATTGTACTATTACACCCTGTTAGGGTCAGAACGTACAGGAAAAACAAACAACATACACAGTACACTGTCATGACTGTACAGTGAAACAGAGCACATTTAAACAATGTAATAAGAATATCATGAGCATTTTATCGAGTGACAGAGAGTCCAGAATATAATTGCACTACACTGTCTTACGGCAGTCTTCAGCACTGATCTGAGGTAGCACTACCCAGCTTGGATTTTCTTATTTCCATAGCTTCGTAAATAAAATTACCCAAAGTTTACAGAACGAGTATTGACTGTGTTCGCACGGATGACGTTGTTGTTGTTGTTGTTTTTGTCGATGTTGTCAGAGTAGCCACACACCGACTGCGAGTCTGATCAGATCCAGAGATCCTATTGACAAAAGTCATGTTTAGTGAAAGTAATTCTTCAGAAAATCATTCAATAAATATTGATAAGAATAAAGAAACCATACCTTTAAATCAGATGGATCAACGATATCTTCTACGATGTTCTCCATATTGCCTGTTATGGGAATGCAGAAATGCACCTCCAAACGCTAGAGAGTTCCGTCATTGCACTGAGTCAACCTCAGTTCATCGAAAGGAATTATAAAACCACTTCACAAGTTTTAGGGTCCAGACCACTATTAAAATTTACATTGACGACAATGTTAAAAGCTGCTAACGTAATTGCATCTCCCCGATTGATTAATTAAGTCTAGACTCCCATATTTCGGCAAGACGTACCTTTATTCAAGTGCTACAACCGGACAGGCTTCTTGACGGGGGTCGCCCATCGAAATTTTGAGTTATGCGCGCTCGTACAAATTACGTCACAATTTTGGTTTTTTTCTCTGCTTTCAGAAAGCGGTGCACAGGCAGCCAAATAGTCCCTCTCAGCAACTCCTTATTAGGCCTTGAGTTAAAATCAAACTCACAGTGGAACCAAACACATATCATACTCCAATCACCCACCACTGGCCTTCAATTATTCCTCGCAACAGAGACTAGAAAAAATATTGAAAACAATTCACTTCTCTGGCAGAGGTTGCCTAAAAGGGTTAACGGATCGGCACTATTTTTAATAGTGGTCTGGTACCTACTAGAGTAGGTAATTTTGCCCCATCCTGTCAAAACTACGCATGGGTGTTCCTTGTTGACTGGCTAGAAAATGTGAGAAATTTCAGTGAGATTCGCTGAACGGTCGACGAATTATGGGGCTTCGAATTCATGTACCACAACCTAAATACAGCACTTTTTCACTTCCTCAGGCAAATTCATGGGTCAACAATGTTATCATGTGTGACTTGAGCAGCCATCACCAGAGCCCCAAATAGTAATTACTAAGATGCTCCTCCCATTTGCACACATTTCAACACCTGAAACGACCTCTTTAGCCTTTCTCATGAATTATGGTGATTTTTTTACAATGGTACCCCCAAAACCGCTTATTTTGATAAATTTTTAAGATTAATGTTAGGTTTGATCATAAA
Source organism: Hanleya hanleyi (assembly GCA_036873755.1). Lineage (NCBI taxonomy): Eukaryota > Metazoa > Mollusca > Polyplacophora > Lepidopleurida > Hanleyidae > Hanleya > Hanleya hanleyi. The sequence goes on along the minus strand of JAVTVY010035404.1, from coordinate 1,694 downwards.
AACAGAATCGTGAAACTGTGAAATTTGGAACTGTTTTACGGAGAAACTATTTCTGGTCAGATAAAATCACAAAAGTTGCAGCTGAAGAACAGCACGTTTCAATTATACAACGAATTCTGACCCCACCCCCCAACCAATTTCACCAATAAAAGTTGACCCCTGCCATTTTTGTTCGCCAATAGCCGAGAACGAACGTATCTATTCAAGCCGAACACTTTATTATCACGGAAAAAGTCACTTAAAGTAATCCCTAACCACTTCGGCTATTATCTCGTCTTCTCGAGCTCGGCTAAATATGACCAAATGTCCATTAATCCATGCAAAACATGGAAAATGGAGGTGTGTCTAGTTAAAACTATACAATATAGCCTCCGTCCAGCGGCTGGAGCACTGTTAGCGGAGTCCCTTGTCATCATTCAACATTACGTGGCTGATTGAAACAGTAATGGTTTGAGTCGCTTCAACATGGGCTGCATAGGGCTTTGAAGAACACTACCCCTGTCGGCCAATGTACCAATATTCTGATAATTTTGGCCTTTTCAGAGGACATCTATAGCAATCCTCCGATTCCTCGATTAGTTACGGGTATTCTCCAGGCATAACTTTGAAGCATGCCCCAAATGCATATTATAGCAAGCGATATATATAGCAGACAACTGTAAAATTTAGAAAACAACAGCGAATAATCTATAACCAAATCACACAAAAATAGCGTCAAATGTTCTAAAGAAAAAGCCACACGTCGTATCCGCCCTCACATTGCCTGGCCTTTCTCCCATTTTACTAAAACACTTCATAATTCAACCAGAAATACCTAACTTTGCGTGGCCTGCCTTATCCATTGTCCATTTTTCAACACCAAGTGATCCCAACATCAGCAGAAAACAGAACCCTTTTAGGGTCCAGACCACTATTAAAATTTACATTGACGACAATGTTAAAAGCTGCTAACGTAATTGCATCTCCCCGATTGATTAAGTAAGTCTAGACTCTCATATTTCGGCAAGACTTACCTTTATTCAAGTGCTACAACCGGACAGGCTTCTTGACGGGGGTCGCCCATCGAAATTTTGAGTTATGCGCGCTCGTACAAATTACGTCACAATTTTGGCTTTTTTCTCTGCTTTCAGAAAGTGGTGCACAGGCAGCCAAATAGTCCCTCTCAGCAACTCCTTATTAGGCCTTGAGTTAAAATCAAACTCACAGTGGAACCAAACACATATCATACTGCAATCACCCACCACTGGCCTTCAATTATTCCTCGCAACAGAGACTAGAAAAAATATTGAAAACAATTCACTTCTCTGGCAGAGGTTGCCTAAAGGGGTTAACGGATCGGCACTATTTTTAATAGTGGTCTGGTACCTACTAGAGTAGGTAATTTTGCCCCATCCTGTCAAAACTACGCATGGGTGTTCCTTGTTGACTGGCTAGAAAATGTGAGAAATTTCAGTGAGATTCGCTGAACGGTCGACGAATTATGGGGCTTCGAATTCATGTACCACAACCTAAATACAGCACTTTTTCACTTCCTCAGGCAAATTCATGGGTCAACAATGTTATCATGTGTGACTTGAGCAGCCATCACCAGAGCCCCAAATAGTAATTACTAAGATGCTCCTCCCATTTGCCCACATTTCAACACCTGAAACGACCTCTTTAGCCTTTCTCATGAATTATGGTGATTTTTTTAC
>JAVTVY010035403.1:0-14215 GCA_036873755.1 Hanleya hanleyi | reverse complement strand
AGAGCAAAATACGAACGTAGCGTGCAAGATCTATGGCGCTACGTTTCGTAACTTGTGTCTAATTCCGCTTAACCCGGGGCTAGGGCCGTATGAACCCATGTACTTCAAGATCCTCATGGTACTCATATGAACAGTCACAATCAAAGCGTGACTGAGATACATCTTTTTTTTTAGATGACGACTCTATAACGAATATTATGGATTAAGAATACTGATCAGCGATACGGATTTGATATTTTGGAACATCATGATGTCTTGCCGGCATCATTGAAAATTGTTGACCGCTTCTCTTGCAGGAAACAAGCCTATGTTTATGTATACTTTTGTCTTTTTGAATTTGGTGCTAATACTGTTATATGGAAATGGAATAGGTCTTTGGATTATGGACGCGGATATTCTCTAATGGACGACGGCTGGATTATGAATGACGGACTAGACGCTTGTAATTTAACAAGTAACTTGTGCACCACAACTTGACAATGTTCAAAAATGTTTTTTACTCAAATTAATATTTACCTTTACATAACACTAAGAAACCCTACCACATGCTCGGTAGACACAGGGTATGGAAATAGACGTTTTGAGGTCTAGGTGGGCCACTAATGGTCCGATTGGATCCAGTGAGGTATCAATGTGAAGCATATGTGAGGGGGCATCCGACGGGATGGGTGTGGGGTTAGAATATCGTCATTCTGCGCATGCGCAGTAGACAAAGGGTATAGAAATAGACGTTTTGGGATCTGGGGGAGCCCCTAATGGGCCAATGGAGTCGAATGAGGTATCACTGTGAAGCATATGTGAGGGGGCATGCGATGGGCTGGCTGTGAGGTTGAAATATCGCCATTCTAATGGGCCGATGGAGTCGTATGAGGTATCAGTGTAAAGCAGTCGTGAGGGAGCATCCCCTGGACTAGTGTCTCGGCCGTTGTCAACATTCTGCGCATGCGCAAAGAGGGAATTGTGGGAAAAGGGCATTGGAAATAGACGTTGTGGGGTCTAGGTGAGCCTCTATTGGGCCGATGGAGTCGTATAAGGTATCAGTGTGAAGCATTCGTGAAGGAGCATCCAACTGGACTAGTGCCTCGGCCGTTGTCAACATTCTGCGCATGCGCGGTAGACAAAGGATATGGAAATAGACGTTTTGGGATCTAGATGAGCTCTAGTGGGCCGATGGGGTCGAGTGAGGTATCAATGTAAAGCATATGTGAGGGGGCATCCGACTGGGTGGATGTGGGATAGGAATATCGTCATTCTGTGCATGCGCACGCAGGCCGTAGTATGGGTGTAGACCCCGATTTGATAGATGTCCACTGCATCTGTGACGTCATCGGTGACGTCATCAGTACGAGTAGTAGCCAAAGTGGGCGTTTTGGGGCGGTGAAGGAAGGTACTTGGTGTAGAAATGGACCATCCTTAGTCCGAATGCGTCGTGTGAAGTGGCATCTTGTAGCAACGCCCGCCAACGCCAAGCTCAACGCTTCAACGCCCTGGTGAATTAGCCCAAAAGCTCTCATTTTTCTAGACACCAATACATCGAAATGCAGTGACGCCCGTCAATGACCTTCGTTACGCCCTAGCATCACACTTTGACGCCATGATATAGACCGGAGAGAGAACAACAACAACAACAACAAAGATGACAAAAGAGAGAACAACAACAAGTTTTTTCATATAGTTTATTCTCCCCAATGTTACATCATACCCACGCTGGGGGAGCCGCGTTGGGTATGTTTACAATACAAGTAGCCTCTTGTCCAATCAGAGGCCGCCATTTGGCACTGCATCTGTCATACTCGTTCTTGCCCGTTAGATGTATTTTCAGCTGCTCTTGTCCAACCAGAATTCGCCATTTCAGAAAGTCCTATCTTCGGCCATGTTCGCTCTGAACCGTTTGTTCTAATCGTCATCGGGCAGGCCAGGATGCCAGGAGGCAACATATCCTCAGATACTTGTTTGCGCATTCTGAGTATCTATCAGTGCATGGATGAATACATTCATCCAATGGGAAGATTCCGTAATTTGGTCACGAAGAACGTAACATTGGTGACCCTCTCCACTGTCCACTTGGTGTTGGGGCGCTGTTGTTGGGCCCATTCCAAGGCATCCAATTGGTCCACTTGGTCCAGCATCGTCTCTAGCGACGCCGGGTTAATGATGGTGAACGACTGGTCAAGCACATGGCTGTTATTACTGGCATAATAATGGTCATTGAAGATGGCTTCCACGTAGCTGCGTAACAGGCGAGGTCGGTCAGTCGGAAATTGTAGATATCTTGAATAGGGCGATGACGGTGGAAACAGTGCCGTATCATGGGCCAATGGCGCCGATAGATGTCACTCACTGGATGGTCTTCGTGTAACAGATCGCTTGGAACATCCACCGCATCTTTCAGAAAATGTTCGTTGTTGTCAGGCGTATGATTCCAAAGAGTAATTCTAGCGACCGGCTGGATATCTAGGCTCTTCTGAACTGTGGGTATAGGCGGGCTCTCCGTGATCGCATCACCAGTGGTATTCTTCTCCCCGGGCTCATCTTCACTAGGTCTGACCCTCCTGGCTGCCTTTTTAGTGGAACGTTGTCACTCATACCGTGGTGACGGACCATAAATCAAACGCTGATGCCGTCTTAACTGACTTGGTCGTTTGAAGAGTTGATCACATTCATTACATTGTTCCATCGCGCCCTCGTGGAGTGAACGTTCGTGGCGCAGTAAAGCATCTTCCCGATTAAATGACCGTGCGCAAGTTATACAAGTATACCGTGCGCCGTTGTGGATGGAGGACTCATGCCGTCGCAAATCTTCTAGGAGAGTAAATGGCTTCAGGCCGGTCGAACAAGAGAACATGTTGGCCGCGTACCAGAAAATGCTGAACATTCCCATCTACCGCCACTTTTATAAGCCCGCAGCCCACAAGAACTCTCCTACGTTGTTCCCCCCACCAATCAGCGCATCGCTGTCCTGTACACTCGGGTGCGCACTTTTCACATGTCTACGTACACACCGTAACATGTGAAAACTTGTAACAAAATGTATTATACCATATCTGTGCTGTATTATACCATATCTGTCCAGTATTATACCATATCTGTCCTGTATTAGACAATATCTGTCCTGTATTAGACAATATCTTCCCTGTATTTAATGTACATGTACTCTGCGCATGTCCATGTATTCTGTGCATCTCCATGCCCATGTACTATGTGAATGTACATGTACTACAGTACTTGCCTGTACATGTACTCTTTCAATACACATGTTCCTTGTCCATGTAAATGTACTCTGTGCATGTCATTCTACATGTACTCTGTTCACGTCCATGTGAACATACTCTGTTCAAATCCATGTACATACTCTCTGTCCATATCGCTATATAGCTGAAATACTGCGGAAAGCGACGTTAAACCTTAATTCTCTCTCTCTCTCTCTTTCTCAATGAACATGTACTCTGTACAATGTCGCATGATGTGGACCGGTGAGAGAACAACAACAACTAGGATGACAGGTCAATCATTCTATTATCCCCTCCAGTACATTATACCCAAGCTAGGGGAGCCGCGTTGGGTGTGTTTACAATACAATTAGCCGCTTGTCCAATCAGAGGCCGCCATTTGCATCTGTCATATTCGTTCTTGTCCGTTACATGTATTCTCGGCTGTGCAATCAGCAATCGCCGTTTCAGAAAGTTCCATCTTTGCTCGGTGCGACCTAATATGATTCTTACTCATTCATTCATCTGTCTGTAAATATGTTAGAAGTATCTCTTTCGAGATAATTGCGGCAATATCTTTTCATACAAGGAAAAAACGGCCTTTGGTGGCAAGCTCTCACTTCGCCAACTGGAAAATCTCCTCTCTCCTCGTGCAAAGATCACACCCGACCAAGGGTACACCTTCAAGGCAGTTCAGGCATCGCTGGCGATGGTAGCGGACATCTCCGGGCTCTCCCCTGGTTGAGCTGTAACCCACACTGAAGAAATCATCTGTCATTTCCATAGTTATGGGCGGGTATCTTTTGGTAACTCTTTTGGGGAGTCGAGCGGGAACCGGCACCTGTTCGTCAATCTTCAACGATTGCTCATCTGCCTTGGAATTGGCTGGCTTTTCCATTTGATCGGATCTGGTACAGGCTGTGAGAAATGTACATCTAACATGCGTGTTTCCGTATTTATAGTTAGAGGAGAAGAGAAGAGGGGGGGGGGTGACCGTCCTATCAACCAATCAGAAGCCACCATTTCAGAAAGTTTAATCTTCGTTCAGTGTAATCTAAATGTCTTCGGGCAATCCATGATACGAGCTCCGAGCTCGTACTTCTTCCATTCAACACTGGGATCAATTTCCATCGGCTCTTCAATTCACGGCGGCGGATCGACCTCCATGGGTTCTTCCATTCTCAGATGCTTTCTCATAGAAACTGAAATATCCGGTCTCGAGAGTGGCGAGCGTGATCCGTGTATGACATTTTGGTGACGTCTCAATTGACTGGGATGCTTAAAGTCTATATCACAATCTGCACATGTATGCGTGGGTACTGCGTGGCGTGCACGTGTGTGACAACGTAAACTGTCCAGGCGATGAAAGCGCTTCGAGCAAGTTGTGCAAGAGAACATATCGGCTGTGGATCTGGAAATGATGAATGCCGTAATATTCTGGCTCTAATAGGCCAACATAGGAGTACCCGGATGTTCTACAGTTCCGGATGTTTCACAGTCCCCGGATGTACAAGAACCCGGAAGTACACGGATGTAAAATTTCCCGGATGTAAAAGTGCCCGGATGTTCACGAATGTTCCACCATCCCGGACTTCTATCAGGCCCAGATTCTCTTTCGGAAGATATGGAGGCTCTGAAGAGCCGTTCTTTTCTGTCGCTGTAAGACGGAGCTGTCATTGCCACAGCGTCAGGGTCAATAGGGCAAAGACCATGGTGCGGCCAGCGAGCCGTCGCTGGTTCCAGCGTGAGCGCTCTTGGTCCATAGCCCGGGCATCAAGGATTGCTGTCATAGTCCAGTAGTGGTGGGTGATAGCACACCTCTCCATCGAGTCCACTCTGTCGAGGACCGCTTCTGTGAACTCTTTCAGGATCTGGCGTCGCCCCTCGTTGCCGTTGCCATCTGCAAACATGGATTGAACCACTGCTCTGTAACCCGTGAGTGAATTAACCACGGTCGCATGCTGTAAAATGCGAGTCGCGTAGGAATTGGTCTCCGTCATGGCTCTGTAACAATAGGAATGGGGGTGTGGGATCCAGAGGGCGGTGTTTTATAGACCATGTCACACATGCGCTTATACGTAGCTCTACGGGGTGTAGTCCGTAGTACTATTCTGATTGGTTAGTCCAAAAAGAGAGCAACAACAACAACAACATAGATTACAGGTCAATCCTTTTATTATCCCCTCCATCACAGCACATCCATGCTGGGGGAACCGCTATGGGTGTGTTTACAATTCACTTATGCTATTGTCCGTGTATTTAGAAGTTCATTGTGCTGATCTCAGACTGCTCTTGTCCAATCAGAAGCCGACCCTCAGAATAAGTATAAGTCATGTTGAAGGATGGAACACAAACTGTGGACGTCTTTCGGGTTGATAGGGATCAACTGACTGTGGAGTCTGAAGGCTAGACTGCAATGCTGGCATTCATGGCTGGGTGCCTTATGGACCAACCGTTGATGTAGCCGTAGATTATCCTTACGATTAAATGACTTCCTGCAGATCGAACATGTATACTCGCCAACAGCACCTTGAAAAGTAGACTCATGGATGGGGTCAAACATCACGGGTTCCTCAATCCTCAAGCGTGCATGTCCATGGATTACACGTTGGTGAGATCTCAACTGACTGTGTAATCTGAAGCGGTGTCCACAATCCCCACTTTGATGCCTGGATGTCTCATGGAGACACCGTTCATGGCGGTGTAAATTATCCAGGCCGTTAAATGTATCCCCACAGGTCTCGCAGGTGTACTGGGCAGTAGCGTCGTGGATGGTAGTCGTGCAAGCGTGTAAAGGACTTGAAGCAAGTGGTACACGTGGACATCGTGTCGGAAGTGGTTGAACGAATGTCTGCTGAAAGTGTCAGGCCGCTTTCCTTTCATAGCACGCTAGCTGGCGATCTATTTTTAACACAACCGATTCAATCTGGTTCAAACATGCTCCAAGAGCTCTGAGTTCATACACACAAACACACACACGCACGTACCTGTGGTGCACCCGCATCCTGGTGTACCCTATACCCTTCGGGCTATAGGATACAGGGTTCGGGCTATAGGATACAGGGTGCGCCACAGGTAGCTTGCCACCAAAGGCCGTTTTTTCCTTGTATGAAAAAATATGGCCGCAATTATCTCGAACATATGTACAGACGGATGAACGAATGAGTAAGAATCATATTAGGTCACACCGAGCAAAGATGGAACTTTCTGAAACGACGATTTCTGATTGGACAGCCGAGAATACATCCAAAGGACAAGAACGAATATGACAGATGCAAATGGCGGCCTCTGAGTGGACAAGAGGCTAATTGTATTGTAAACACACCCAACGCGGCTCCCCTAGCTTGGGTATAATGTACTGGAGGGGATAATAAAATGATTGACCTGTCATCCTAGTTGTTGTTGTTCTCTCACCGGTCTACATCATGCCACATTGTACAGAGTAGAGAGAGAGAGAGAGAACTACGGTTTAACGTCGCATTCCGCAATATTTCTAATTGCCTAATACAGGACATATATGGTATAATAGAGGACAGATATGGTATAATACCGCACAGATATAGTATAATACATTTTGTTACAAGTTTTTACATGTCACGGTGTGTACGTAGACATGTTTCAAGTGCACACCCGAGTGTACAGGACAGCGATGCGCTGATTGGTGGGGAGAACAACGTAGGAGAGTTCTTGTGGGCTGCGGGCTTATAAAAGTGGCGGTAGGTGGGAATGTTTAGCATTTTCTGATACGCAGCCGACATGTTCTCTTGTTTGACCTGCCTGAAGCCATTTACTCGCCCAGAAGAATTGCGACGGCATGAGTCCTCCATCCACAACGGCGCACGGTATGCTTGTATAACTTGCGCACGGTCATTTAATCGGAAAGATGCTTTACTGCGCCAGGAACGTTCACTCCACGAGGGCGCGATGGAACAATGTAATGAATGTGGTCAACTCTTCAAACGACCAAGTCAGTTAAGACGGCATCAGCGTTTGATTCATGGTCCGTCACCACGGTATGAGCGACAACTTCCCACTAAAGAGGCACCCAGGAAGGTCAGACCTAGTGAAGATGAGCCCGGGGAGACGAATGCCACTGGTGATGCGATCACGGAGAGCCCGCCTATACCCACAGTTCAGGAGAGCCCAGATATCCAGCCGGTCCCTAGCATTACTGTTTCGAGTCATACGCCTGACAACAACGAACATTTTCTGGAAGATGCGGTGGATGTTCCTAGCGATATGTTACACGACGACCATCCAGTGAGTGACATCTGTCGGCGCCCATGATACGGCACTGTTTCCACCGTCATCGCCCTATTCAAGATATCTACAAGTTCCGACTGACCGACCTCGTTCGTTTACGCAGCTACGTGCTACATGCTCCTTCACGAGTGCTTCACACTGATACCTCATACGACTCCATCGGCCCAATAGAGGCTCGCCTAGACCCCAAAACGTCTATTTCCAATGCCCTTTTCCCACAATTCCTTGTTTGCGCATGTGCAGGATGTTGACAACGGCCGAAACACTAGACCAGGGGATGCTTCCCCACGACTGCTTTACACTGATACCTCATACGACTCCATCGGCCCATTAGGGGCTCACCTAGATCCTAAAACGTCTATTTCCATAATCTTTGTCTACTGCGCATGCGCAGAATGACGATATTCCAACCCCAAACCCAGCCCATCGGATGCCCCCTCACATACGCTTCACAGTGATACCTCACTCGACTTCATCGGCCCATTAGGGGCTCATCTAGATCCCAAAACGTCTATTCCCATACCCTTTGTCTACTGTGCATGCGCAGAATGACGATGCCCCCTCACATATGCTTCGCATTGATACCTCACTCGACCCAATCGGACCATTAGTGGCCCACCTAGACCACAAAACGTCTATTTCCATACCCTTTTTCTACCGCGCATGCGCAGAATGATGATATTTCAACCCCACACCCAGCCCATCAGACGCGCCTTCACGAATGCTTCACATTGATACCTCATACGACCCAATCGGACCATGCAGCGTATTTGAATTCTGGCGGGGAGGCAGACCGCATCACCGCCAGACCGCATCACCGCGGAAGAATTCAAGGTCAAAGAACGGGCACCCAGCCAATGCTGATGTAATCCATAACCACAACGCCACCTGTCGAGAGCCCACCCAGAACAAGTCAGTACATGCCTTGATCACGTGATGGCCACGTGATCGCCACAAGTTTAAGTGCAAAGAGGTCAATACGAGTCTATTCGGGTTGACACTACTACTAGAGTTCTTTCCCATACAAAAAAGACGCAAAATGGGAGCAACCACGGGGTCGCGCAACCTCACCCCAGTAAATATTACTTTAAAAAACATTCCCTCGTTCTACAACACTTAACTCACTTAACTTTCGCTGGAATGAGGTAGAAGTTAAAAGCGCGAAAACTTGTGAAGAATGTGACGGATATTGTTAAATTTGGCCTGACAATGAAGGGGAATTATTCCTTAATAAATATATGTGAGTAAGGTGTTGTAGAACGGCCGAATATTTAAAAAAGTAATATTTACTGGGATGAGGTCGCGAAACCTGACCCAGCTAGACTATCTCTCAGAAATTATCCGTCGTCTGGCGTGAAGGGTCATACATTAGGAATCTGATCTCATCTCCAGGCAAATGTCCTCAGGTGTTTGGCCTATTTATAGGGTATAATTAATAACAGAGAATGGTACGGTGGCTTGTTAGGGCCATGCATTGATCTTTCGCATTTTCTGCCTTTCTCAAATTTCAAGATTTCACTTTCGCATTTTCTCTCTTTTCTTGTCATCCTCTTAGATTCATTTTCTATTTTTCAAAATTTATCCCTGATTTTTTAATTCATTCTCAAGAAACTGCAACCATTTCCATACGAAAACGCTGGAAATTCATTTTCAAGAGACAAGAACAATTCAAACGACCACATGAAAATAGTTTCCACCGCGGTTGAAATAGTTTCCACCGCGGTTGAAATAGTTTTCACCGCGGTTGAATTATTTTTCGGTGTTTTTGCTAATTTTTAGTGTTTTCACATGGTTGTTCGATTTTTGCAGTCGCTTGAAAATGGATAGAAGAAATTGTTAAAACCAGAAAACAACTTTATATCTCGGAAATGAATCGATGTCAATGGCAAGAAATTACAGAAAACGCGAAAGTGAAATCTTGAAAACTAGTAAAAGGCAGAAAATTGCAAAAATCAATGCATGGCCCTAACAAGCCACCGTAGAATGGGATTAAGGTCACCTTCAAATAGGATGGTTCACCGCCATATGTTGCTGGCGACTTTGAACTGGCCCACTTTCAACTGGTGGTGTAAGTACAATATACAATTTTAATAATTGGGAAAGCTCTGCTACATCATCTGACCTGCACATCAACTAGTACGTCATTTTTCCTATTTCACCAGTTACTATCAGGAATGAGATGTGTTTTTTTTACCGTCATTACATAATAATATACAGTTTGGGGATATACCGCCAGCGTGAACCTGATGTTCCTTTTGGCCGACAAATGCCGGGGCGAAAGCTGGGTGATTAATGATCACTCTGAACTAAGGATGAGGACCGGCTTTTTTCACTTAAGCATGCAGAATATGACAGGAAGAAGCAACGTGTACCAGTATTATATAGACTTAATGCAACAGAATGATATACCTTGAATTGAAATATAATGCATTATAGGGGCTTATTATACAATACTCAATTAAACTAATTAGAAAGGCGTCCTGGGTATTGAAATGTTTAGTAAGAGCTAAGATTCAACCCTCTCCCACGTGTGGTGTCTTGTGTTACATCAAGGGACAGGCTGCTTATCAGAATACACCATAAAGATTGTGAGCTTCGTTCTAGGGATCTCCCGTGATAACAAGGAAGCGTATTACTTTGACCCCGAGCAGACCAACGTTGTAGTACTGGATGATATGATGAGCCAGGCCGGATACACAAGCTCAGACTGACCAAGGTCTAAACACGAGGATCCCCCCACTTTGTATGAACGGCCTCAGTCACAACGGGGTCGAGGTCACATCACGAACAACACTCGATGAAAGAAGTATCTCATAAATGGTGAAAAGCTTGCTCGGTACAGTATCACGTATGAAACACAACAAAGGTATCGGGGTCAAGACCAAATGGTATATAGCGAATGCATGTACAGAGAAAGAGGCTGCGGCCCCCTGTTCGACAATTACATGCCCAGATGATGATGACACTTCGTCAGATGTACCTTGATGCGTTGCTAGGTATAACGGCTTCGGAAAATGACCCTATTCACGAGAAAATACTGAAGACCTGTATTGACCTTCAACAGTCAGACAACATGAACTATGAGGAAGCACTTAAACAGAGCGTGAAACTAAAACAATATATATTTACTCTTGCTCTGCCTACAGTTGTGATTTTCCACGGAGGTTCCCTTTTTACGGTGAATCCATTGAAGATGAATTTGTGCTTCATTGAAAACAACTATAACTATTATTCATTGATATTGTTTGCAAATAAGATTATATTTTTGCGTTTCAGTTTCAAGATGATGTCAGTATTTGACTTTGTTAGACTCCAAGCCTTCGAGATAGGATTTTTGGGTGTTTTGGTAATCTTACCGTATTTCGTGGCACTGAGAAGTGTAGGCTTAACACTGGCGATGGTGGGTTTGGGCTACGGCGGTTATAGAGTGCTGACGAAGAGAATGGTAACCCGTGTTTCAGTGGAGGGACGAGCAGTGTTCATCACAGGCTGTGATACAGGTATGATACTTGAGACAATGGGTCTTCAAGGCAATATCTAACCATTTTTATACGCCCGCCCAAAAGACAGACGTATTATGTGATGACGATTTCTGTCCGTCCGTCGAAGCGTCGGGGCTTCTGGGCGTTCGTTGATGTCCGTTCTATATCTGTCTAGAATTCCATTTTTTGTGAGTGCATACCCTAGGGCGGATGATGTGTCGCGTACCAAAATGGAGGGCGAGGTCAAAGGTCAAAGGTCATTGTCATTAAATGAGAACATCATTGAACCGTTCATGTCCACTACAGTCTCTATCTATGGCAGTTTTCTATCCACAGTTGCAATTTTTTGGTGAGTGGATACGATGTGTCGCGTATGTGTCGCGCACCAAGATTGGGGTCAGAGGCCAAAGGCCACTGTGGCTCAAAAATCAGAAAATCATTTAATTTTTTTGTGTGAAAGGATTCATATGGAGAAAAGATGTATCCAGTATCAAGATTGGGGTCAAGATCAAAGGTCACAGTGACCCAAAATAGGAAAATCTTTTCATATAGAGTTAATAGTTGTCACACTTCTTGTGTCAGTAGATACATTAGGGGGAGACGATGTGACCGGAACCAATATTGAGGTCAAAGGTCAAGGTCACTGTGACACCAAAATCAGAAAATCCTTGAAAATCGCATTTTTGTGCCCGTTCACACTTTAGGGAGAGATAATGTGTCACATACTTGAGGTCAAGGTCAAAGGTCAAGGTTACTGTAACCTCAAAATCAGAAAATCATTGAAAATCGCAAGTCAAGAGGATACTCTAGTGGGAGACGATGGGTGGTGCGGGCGTATATTGTGGCCAACATTGGCTCTTCTTGTTCTTTTGTCAGGAAAAAATATCTCAAACAAATCGTGATTTTTGAATTGCTAGTATAGGTCATATGACATGCTTTTTAAGCCATATCTCGTATACGGCGCCGTAGTATATACAATACTAATCTCATGATTCGTAAGGAGGCATTAGCGGACAAGTTTTGGTGATAAAAGTGATGATGGGTTGACCTATCACCCTTGATCTTTGACCTTGGACCATTGAGGTCATTTCAGGTCAAGTGATCGTGGGTGCACGAAAAAATCGGACTCGAAAATTAGGTAGCCTACCGCCATGCTTTATTGGATGCACATAGCGCCCAGAGAGACTAGATAGCCTACCGCCATGGTTTTTTTGACCGACAGAGCAACCAGAGTGACTAGGTAACCTGACGCCATGCTGTGTTGGACGGCCAGAGCACCCATGCACAGCGACTAGGTTAAGAGCTTGTCCTCAGAGATATTACTTTTCCCCAGCAGCAGCATAATACAGGCCAGTGATATTAAGGATTTAATTCACAGCAATTTGCAATGGCATAATGGGCTATCCGTTTAAGTTTAAAATTTAAATGTAAGCACATGTATTACTCTATTCGGTCCATGGCAGAATGCACTGGGGCATAAACGCAATTTCAAAGCGTATTTATTCAGAGCGGCTCTGTGAAGGACTAAATTTATCATCGCAAATATTGTTTTTTTTCTCCACGGCAGAATTCAACGGCACAATGGATATTTAATATAATCCGACTTCCAAGGCACAGTTTCGAAAGTCCCAATAAAACCGTCTTTATTCAGATGGTTATTTGCAGGGTCACAATGAACCAATCTTCTCTTAATTTCTCATCACAAATATTACTTATTTTTCGAGCGGCAGAATGCAACGGCACAGTGAACAGTTTGATATCGTTCTTCCAAGTGGCAGTTTCGAACGTCACAATGAAGACTTTCTTTCTTCAGAGAGTCATTTTGCACCATCACAATGAACCCAATCGTGTTTACGGTTTAATTTACCATCACAGATATTACCGAACCTTTTTCGTACGGCAGAATGCAATGGCACAATGCAAAATTTCAGACCCACATAACTGATAGCGGTAGTACGTAACGGCACAATGGAGACCATCTTTCTTGCAGCGTCACAATGAAATCCAATAATATTAAAGGTTATACAAAATGGTCTCAAAATCTGCTACTTTTTTGTGCTAAATTGTTGTAGAGGAGATTATATAGACTTGTTTTACATTTTTGTATGTTTTCAAACTGCCCAAGGTTGGAAATAACAGCAGTAAAGTGCGACAATTTCATGCCCCTTTCAAAACGGCGAAAGCTGTGACCGCTTGACCTGTGACGTCACAACCTGAATACGATCTCGCTCAGATGCCTGTTGTGACGTCCAAATGTCAGCGACATCACGCTAGAACTCCCACAGTTGGGTGAATCTTTCGTAACAACGCCCGACGTCATAGACTATGACGTTTACGGCGCAATCGTAATCAGGTTGTGACGTCATGCACCAGAGGTCACGGCTCCAATACGTTTTTCCCCACATGTGTGCTATTCGTGTCCTAAAACCCACTTCGACGACATTATTCGAGAAAAAAATACTAATTTGTTGTTTGGAACACTACTGGGTGTGTTTTAATGCAAAGTAGTATAGAGTCATTTGGTATAACCTTTAAAGACATAATTTCTCATCGCAAATATTAGTTAATATTAGCTCTCTGTACGACAAAATGCACGGCTTAATGGACAATTTAATATAGTCTTTCTTCCAAACGTCACTTTTTAACATCACAATCAAGCATTTGTCTTCAGAGCGACAGTTTGCTGCGTCACAATGAAGCTGTTCTTGGTTTTGGTTAATTTCTCATCACAAATATTACTTATTTTTCATACAGCAGAATGCAACGGCAGAATGAGCAGTTTAATATCGCCTTTCTTCAAAGCGGCAGTATGCAACGGCACAATGAGGACAGTTTTTCTTCGGAGCGGCACTTTGAGATATCACAATGAAACCCAATAATGTTAAGGCCTTAATTTCTCACCACTAATATTATTTTTTTGGCACAACAGAAAATTTGATATTGTTTCTCCCAAGCGGCAATTCCCAACGTTGCAATGAAGACTTTCTTCAGAGCGGCACTTTGCAGTGTTACAATGAACCCAATTGCTACAGTTTACGGCTTTAATTTTTCGTCAGAAATGTTACTTTTTCTCTGTAAAGCAGAATGCATTGGCACAATGGACAGTTAAAGATTGGTTTTGACACTTCCCCAAGCGTACCCCTACGTACCTCCCTAACGCCGCTTTCACATTGGACTACCCATACGTACCTCTCTAACCCCACATTCCAACATACTTTCTTCCCTAACCGAGCTTTGATACTGGGATACACATACATTCCA
>JAVTVY010035402.1:0-14905 GCA_036873755.1 Hanleya hanleyi | reverse complement strand
GCGCATGCGCACTAATTAAATCGTTCGTCGACTCCGTTGTTAAAGCATGTCGAAGACTAGACCGTTCGAACCCCCTTCGAGCAAACGTGCCCTTTTCAAATGAGCAAAACAAAAATAGTAAAAATATAGCGCGAGCTGCAACATGCGCCCATCACCAACGACATCAGTTTCAGACCTGGAAGCCACCCTATTTGGCAAAATATCATTTGCTTCCTTTTAGATCTAACCTGCATAGTTATCACCGACGAGCAATCCGTCAATTCACAAATGTGGATGATTTTTATCTGAGAATTGAAATGTTTGGCATACTTCCGAAAGCGGTGTTCCTAGACAATATAATGCAACAACTGCAAGACTGTACCTCCCGTAGTTCCAAAGTTATAGCCTGTACAAAATGTGTTCCGTTTCTGACAAAATTCAAGATGGCGGCCAAACCATGTGACCTAGGACCCAAATTTTTGCATATTTGTGATCGCCGTATCGCAATGCATATATGTAGTCACTTTCCCCACTATGTACACCCAAATCCTTTATTTGAAAATCTAACAATTTTGATTGCGGCCATTTTATTTAAGGCACCAACTTGTTAAGACCTATTTTGAGAGCCCCAGATTCATTGAACACGTGTGCCAAGTTTCGAGGCAATCGGTCACGCGGTTCCAGAGAAGATCTTTAAATGTTGTTTTTTTTTAGGATAAATCCAAGATGGCCGCCGGGCCTTTTAATCAATCGGCTTCTTCTTGTGGTATGCATTAAACCTCACTATTCTCAATGACTATGCGAAGTTTCAACTAAATCGATATAGTTTATAATAAAAATCATGAGAAATAGCGGTAAAAAGAAATCCAAGATGGCCGTCAATTAGTCATAATGAAATTCAAGATGGCGCAAAAGTCGGATGTACCTCTAGTACTAATTTTTTCATTCAAAGAAATCCAAGATGCCGCAATGTATGTCAATCAATGGCACTGAAGTTCATTTCAAATTGTCAATAAAATTTCAGCTAAATCGCTATGACTATGCGAAGTTTCAACTAAATCGATATAGTTTATAATAAATATCCTGAGGAATAGGGATAAAAGAAGTCCAAGATGGCCGCCAATCAGCCATATTGAAATCCAAGATGGCGCAAAAGTCGGATGTACCTCTAGTACTATTTTTTCATTCAAAGAAATCCAAGATGGCCGCAATGAATGTCAATCAATGTCACTCAAGTTCATTTCAAATTGTCACTCAAATATCGACTATTGTCACTTAAATGTCGGCTCTTAGCCCTCTCTGGCCTGGGCTTTTGGGGACTAGTTGTGGCCTGGGGGTGGGGGGCAAAATGCCCCCCCCCTCCCTATTTATTTTGCTTACCCCTTGAGCTACGGGGTTGAAACTTACAAAACTAGAAAATGTAAAGAAAACCACTTTGAAGACGTCACAGTGACGTCATTTTCAAACACGGAATTTTTTTTGGTCGATTTTTTCGGTTAGAGTTTCCGAATTTTTTATTTATGCAATTTCTCCTAGAACACTACATGATAAATTAGTAAATATTAATGTGATGTGAAATAAAATAGTTTTTGCCCACTTTTCGTCGCGGAAAAGCAGAAATTTTGAACAAATATGAACAAGAACATCACTTTTCTGGTACCCCCACGTGGCCGCCATCTTGAATTTTCCCATGATCCTCTGCTCGGGGGATTTGCAAATAGGCTAGAAATGACCTCAATACGATAAGCTATAAAGTCACGGAGTTTCATCTCTCCATGTTTAGTCTTTCCGGAGATAGCGCTGAAAGTTTGGTTGGGGGGGGGGCATTTTGCCACAGGGGGCCAGGTAGGGTTATGAGCTATTCTCGCGAAATGGAGTACATGACGATCATGAATTGGCGATCATGAATATGATCTTGGGCAGTCATACCACAAAGTCCACTGGCATGAAACTATCTCACAGAGGAATAGAACAACGTTAGTTCTTCAACGAAAAATAAATATCAACTAAACATTTAATATACCATGAAAATGCTGCAGATGTTGTGTTCCTGTATTACTACTAAATATTTATATACGACTAGAAGTTTATACACAAACAGAACGAAAATGAGATTACAGCCATACAATTTCAAACAGCTCGACATTATCACCGGCATGTCGCCTTGATTACACCAAAGATACTTGTCATTGAAAGACCTTCAACGAGATCCAATTACAGATCAAAAAGTAACAGAATTATTATCACAGTCTTGGGAAGCACGACTAGATAAACATCTTTGAATCTCCACACACAAAACAGTCAAGTGAGAAGTCTCGATTCAGAACAGTATATGATAACGTTAAGCAAGACATCCGATGGCGCCCAAAAGAAGCATCAAGTTGCTGGCAAGGCTCCGGTATTAATCACACAAGGTAAGACTGTCACGTATATACGCCCCAACAGTCGCTGGTGCAAACCAGAGTGAGTTCAGTCTCATTTTCATACCAAAAGAAACACCAACAAAGCAGGTGAGAACAAAATGAAAAATAAAAAATAAATCGGGGCGGGCGGTGATGGGAAACAAGGCATTTTTTATGGGGCCTAAAGCATGCTAGTGGCTTTTCGCATTTAATACCGGCAGGTCTCTAACAGCACTGTCACAATCATCCACAATCACGCTGGCGCTCACCTGAAAAGTATGAAAGCGTGAGGCAAAGCGCAGTAATGTCTCTGAGAACGATTTAGTGACGCAGTGGAAACTGTCAAGGACGGGAGAGGGTCGCCATGAGCTACCTTGAGCGCCAAACCTCGGCGCTTGTTTGTGCATGCACAAAACAAGCGCAGTGGATCGGCGCTCTGACGAGAACGGTGTAATGACGCAGTACAGTCGCCGTGGCAGCGCAAGGCGAACTACATGACCATATCGTGGAAGTAGCAACAACGCATAGCAGCGACTTGGAGTCGCAGAAATCGTCCCCTGCGACTGGTGTTCGACTGCTGTACGCTAATTGGGCTCTCAATACGTGCCTCTTCCGTTCATATTGCGCTGTTACTGCACTTCTACGCTTTGTGGGCTTGTTTCCGCTCATTCTACGTCCACACTGCGCTGCCTCTGAGACTCGTTATACGCCCAAGGCGTTGTTTCGACATTTGCAATCGGTTCACAGTGCGTTCTTATCACGATCCCACTTCCACTGACCCACACACACACATTTTGGTATAAATACAGCTCCATCGTCTTTACACAATCAGTGTGCATCTGCTCTTCACCATGGCCGCAGACAGGCAGAATGTGCCTCTCGACACTGGAACCTTCCCTCTGGCGGCGAACTTCTTGGTTTTTGGCATGCTGAAAGTAGACTGATGCCCTTGTCGCAGGAGGCTATATTTTTATACACGCCGCACATGCGCAATGAACGAGTTGCAAAAGTATTGAGAACGTAGTGAGAGCGCAGCGGCAGCGATTTGCACGCACTGAGAGCACACAGAGCGCAGTGGGAGCGCAATGAGAGCGCATTGATGATCAAACTGAGAACGCATAGGGTCGCAGTGAGAGCGTAGTAAGCGAGTCAAGAACGTATTGTAAGCTACTGTAAGCTACCTGGGCTTTTGGGGACTAGTTGTGGCCTGGGGGTGGGGGCAAAATGTCCCCCCCCCCTCCCTATTTATTTTGCTTACCCCTTGAGCTACGGGGTTGAAACTTATAAAACTAGAAAATGTAAAGAAAACCACTTTGAAGACGTCACAGTGACGTCATTTTCAAACACGGAATTTTTTTTGGTCGATTTTTTCGGTTAGAGTTTCCGATTTTTCTATTTATGCAATTTCTCCTAGAACACTACATGATAAATTAGTAAATATTAATGTGATGTGAAATAAAATAGTTTTTGCCCACATTTCGTCGCGGAAAAGCAGAAATTTTGAACAAATATGAACAAGAACATCACTTTTCTGGTACCCCCACGTGGCCGCCATCTTGAATTTTCCCATGATCCTCTGCTCGGGGGATTTGCAAATAGGCTCGAAATGACCTCAATACGATAAGCTATAAAGTCACGGAGTTTCATCTCTCCATGTTTAGTCTTTCTGGAGATAGCGCAGAAAGTTTGGTGGGGGGGGGGGGCATTTTGCCACAGGGGGCCAGGTAGGGTTATGAGCTATTCTCGCGAAATGGAGAACATGACGATCATGAATTGGCGATCATGAATATGATCTTGGGAAGGCATACCACAAAGTCCACTGGCATGAAACTATATCACTGAGGAATAGAACAACGTTAGTTCTTCAACGGAAAATAAATATCACCTAAACATTTAATATACCATGAAAATGCTGCAGATGTTGTGTTCCTGTATTACTACACAGTTAAAAAATATGGACTTGGACAAGAAAAAAAACCTTAATATTTCTTAATTTTTCTCAATTTTTCTTGAGAGTCTGACAAGATAATTTTTCTTATCTAAGATTAATGCCATAAGAAATTATTTCTCAAGCAAGAATTATTTCTCAATTTTTCTTACTTTTTCTTGGGAGACTGGCAAGAAATTATTTCTTATTTAAGATTTACTTTTAAGAATTATTTTCTAGAATGAGAAAAGAAAACTTAATATTTCTTGCTTTTTCTCAATTTTTCTTGGGAGTCTGACAAGATAATTTTTCTTATCTAAGATTAATGCCATAAGAAATTATTTCTCAAGCAAGAATTATTTCTCAATTTTTCTTACTTTTTCTTGGGAGTCTGGCAAGAAATTATTTCTTATTTAAGATTTACTTTTAAGAATTATTTTCTAGAATGAGAAAAGAAAACTTAATATTTCTTGCTTTTTCTCAATTTTTCTTGGGAGTCTGACAAGATAATTTTTCTTACCCAAGATTAATGCCATAAGAAATTATTTCTCAATCAAGAAATTATTTCTCAATTTTTCTTGGGAGTCTGGCAAGAAATTATTTCTTATTTAAGATTTACTTTTAAGAATTATTTTCTAGAATGAAAAAAGAAAACTTAATATTTCTTAATTTTTCTCAAATTTTCTTGGGAGTCTGACAAGAAAAATTTTCTTACGTAAGATTAATGCCATAAGAATTATTTCTCAAACAAGGAATTATTTCTCAGTTTTTCTTACTTTTTCTTGGGAGTCTAGCAAGAAATTATTTCTTATTTAAGATTTTTCTGGAACGAGAAAAGAAAACTAAATATTTCTTATTTTTTCTAAAATTTTCTTGGGAGTCCGACAAGATAATTTTTCTCATCTAAGATTAATGCCATAAGAAATTATTTCTCGAGCAAGGAATTATTTCTCAATTTTTCCTACTTTTTCTTAGAAGTCTGGCAAGAAATTTTTCTTACTCAAACTTTACCTTTAAGAATTATAACCAGAAAAGAAAACTCAGTATTTCTTATTTTTTTCTCAAATTTTCTTGGGAGTCTGACAAGATAATTTTTCTCACTCAAGATTTGTCACAAAAATTATTTTCTTCAGCAAGAAATTAATTCTTACTTTTTGCAAGAATATTTTTTTTTCAGGCAAGAAAACTAGAAATTTGTTCTTATGACATTTCACGGATATAATCGGAAATGTTCCCTTTTAACAGTACGTTTAGGTTTTCAGTGTAGCCTGCATTATATCACAGCCACCTGCCCTCTGTCTATCGGCCATACAAAAAATGTACACCTTCTAAAATATCAAAGTTCACATCAATAGATTCATGGATAATTTTCTTTCACACTCAGCCTAAATTTAACAACTTTCATGCCATATTTGATCTGTTTCCAGTCGCTTGAAATTATTTTTGTAATGCGCGATGGAAATGCTCTATTTTAGAAATCTTGTTTGCCTCTGGTATTTACTAGATTTATACCGAGTGTGATGGGAAATTATCCCGAAATCCATTGATGTGAAGTTTGATATATAATGTTGACAGACAGAGGACAGGTGGCTCCGCTATCAGCCACTCATTTTGCTCTTTACTATGAGAATTGGCTCTACTGTTATTCAGCCAAACAATATCACAATATCGAATGAAGTTGTCATAACGTCAGAGAAGACTCGGACGAATTCCCACTTGTATAAATGTCATAAATCCCAGTATAATGTACAGGAGTTTGTCTCTTTTACAGTTCTATTTTATATTGGAACAGCCTATACAATTGTAATGCTATAACATAGAGAGTGTCTAAACAAGCCAGGTTTTTTCTAAAATTAAAAGTTGCATTTATTGGTAGATAGATGTATTCTGAGAACATCATGATTTATTTTATTATGCTTGTTTCAACATAATTTATGATAGTTTTCAGTTTTCAATTGAGAGAGAGAGAGAATTAGGGTTTAACGTCGCATTCAGCAATAGTTTTCAATTGAAGTAGCTCCTTCTAGCTACATGTGCAAAACTAGTCTTTGTGGAACAAAAGCTGAAATAAGCTGCAGTAGCCAGTGCTGGTAATCGTCTCAACTGTCAGACCAACGAAAACGAGAATGCGACAGCAGCAAATTTAATATTTACTTGATTGAAATTCATGAGAGGCGAGATACTGTGCCGACAAAACCCGATCAATCATCCATAATAATTCGGCCTGAATATTTTTTTGATTTGTGCCTCTGTTCTGCAAGAATAATTTCCCTTATAAGTATAAACTATCCGCACCAGTCCTGATCGGAGACATTGCAATTTCATCATGTCATTCTCACTTTCCGGCGAGACGAGGCACTCCCTGACGGCATAATAAAAAAATAGCTCACGTAACTTTAGCGAAGACAGCTGCGATGTAAGCTAAAAATCACTCTTGTAGGACTCAGGAAAAGCTGAACTAGACACATCGTAGTAAGAAATTCAAATGATTTATTCACATTGAAAAGAAACATTTTGTTTTTCAGTAAAACTGTCAATTAAGTAAGTCATTCAATAGCTAGTTAAATATATAATTATCTTCCATTATTAGTTTCGTAAATTATATTTCCGGTCGCCATTCACATAACTTTGTAATCAATGACAACATAATGTTCATCATCTACACGCGAGATGACCTGTGGCCCCAACTCATTCGGAATCCTGTCGTCGCTACCACAGTAGCATGCATAATCAAGCTTCTGAGGGTTCCCGACATACAGCTATCCAGTCAGCCTCAATGGCGATTTCCACGTGCTTCAATGGGGCGGGATAAAAAATGTTGCTCTGTCAAGCATATTTCAGCTTCGGGGTTCAATTGATCTGAGACTCCGTGGTTTGTAACATTTGATGATACAATTAGAATTTGTCCAAAAACGTAACTTTCATTCACTTGTCCGCACCGTCAATCACTCGACAACTCACAAAATCTTCGTTTACAACAACAACACAACGTTATACTTACAGCATAAGTGTCATCAGACGATTTTCAATTACAAGTTTGCACTAATTTACGAGCGCGATAAAAAGTGCAACTCACAACAAATTAGACAGAAATGACAGATTGCGATAGACGACAGATTTTGGATATAGTTTTGCATCTTGTGAAGAACCCATGATGTCGTCTGCTCGGCAGGTCGCTCTGGGGGCTTACATCCGGGATACTCGAACACATGGTGCTTT
This sequence comes from Hanleya hanleyi, assembly GCA_036873755.1. NCBI lineage: Eukaryota > Metazoa > Mollusca > Polyplacophora > Lepidopleurida > Hanleyidae > Hanleya > Hanleya hanleyi. The sequence goes on along the minus strand of JAVTVY010035402.1, from coordinate 7,378 downwards.
AAATTGCACAAGGGAGGCAACTCGATATACGATGAAGATCTGATTTTGAGTGATATGTGTGTTTGTTTTTTTTAAATAGCAGTCATTGTGATGAGGCGACTTACTACTAAGCTGCGCAACTCAAACGTTTGCAATTAATAATTTAGCTTGTATTGGCAAATGATGTGGAGTATTAGACGGCAAATGGAATAGCGTTTAAAATGAGTTGTAGCAGATAAATCATATGGTATTCTTGGCATCATTTATAAATCATTTATATACGATAGATCATTTTTAAACGTTCTTGCCCCAAATCATTTGCCAATATTTAAATCTAAATGAATTTGCAAACAATATATTTTTTGAAGCTGTGTAGGTCTCAATTTTAATTTCACAAAAGAAAGTACGTACTGTATTTTCTATATCTATGGCTGCCAGCATCGCTCTGGCAAACATCAGACTTGCAGGTCCACATAAACATTTTTAATTGGGGAGACTTCCTGAAATGGTCAATAAAATGTCAGACCTTTATTTAACCCATTGCGAAACTGATGTACTAAGAACTTAATACCATCACAATTTGATGGTAATACTGGTAAATTGAATCATCTGCGGTATTTAAAAGAAAGGAGGTGTTCGCTTTAGATGGATATTTTTCCCCTCAGAGTCGCTCTCTGTTGCTCTATTGTCTCGCTCCGAGCCGGCCGGTGAATTGTGACGTAATGCTCAGGTATTCCCCAACGCTTTGTCAGACAGGCGAGGCCAGTCTAATGGGAAATTCTGGTTCATATTCTCATAGTATTTTCATGAACGACCCAGATATTTACGAACAATAATCAGTTATATTAATATATAAACCGACTCGAAAACTGAAAAAAAATAATCACTGCCAAAAGTTCAGCGAACAATAATTAAGGAAGTAACTGCAAAAAAAACAAAAAATACAAAAAAAATACATGCATTATTACTTGGGAAAGCAAGCGTCACCACTTGTTGAGGGTCATTGCCTTAATAAAGGCCTTGATATAAGACAAGTTCAACCTTATAACTTTTCAATTCATAGTTACAACTTTCCGCTGCCCTAAGACGAAATTATGTATGTGTAACAATTATTTTTTTGCTCTGCTGGATCGTCAGAATATTCAAACACTGAACAAGTGGTCTGACTGTGTGTGTGGAGTTGTTTGTGTGCAATTCTATTCACGAATTATAAGAAAATAAGGGATTATGTGCGTTAGGGGTTCGCTGTCTTTCATTTCACGTCACTTTTGCACTTTAAAGTCCAAACTGAAGATGAGAGAGAAAAGGAAAAAATGAAAATATTGTTTTCAGGGATTTGGGGATTCGAACCAAGATGTTGCGTTCTTTTAATCTGTAGTCCGACACTGTAACCATTCGGCCAAGCAGCTGTTTACAATTTTAGGCTTGAGGAATCATGTGCTGAATGGCAGTGAACGACACCCTTTCAGAGCATTACAAGCATTTTGACATATTTCAGTATTATGAAAATATGACACCTTTAACCAAAACGATTTTTCAGTATCATTTTGGATCAAACGCACCGCATTTCGATATGTAAGGCTCGTTTTGGTTAAAGGTGTCATATTTTATATATGAAGGGAATTCCTTTCAAGAATATCGCCAAAAATTGCAAAAACAAACAAATGCTTATTTTCTAATACTCGTAATATTTTTTTGACAAGTCTCTTCTCGGTGAAAATTGAGAATATGGAAATTCAGTATTTTCTCTCTCGAGCTAATAACTTTTCAAGCGAACGAGAGGAAATTATATTTTCGGTTTATAAACGCAACACACTAAGGAAAAAAATACGGTCAAACCGAACACCTCCTTTATAAAAAAAAAGTTCACTCCAAACTGTAATTTGTTTTTCAAAATAAAGCAGAGGGTATGGTATATGTGCTTTGTAAAATACCCGAGTTACCACGTGTATACGACATGGCCATTAATGCTTCTCTTTAAATATGCAGCAATTTTGACTTTACAGATTTAGTTGAAAGCAGATTGAATGAATAAAGTGCATGATAAGTTAATCATAGCAGACTCATTGGCGAATGATAGACACATAGTACAAGAAATATCAGAAATATATACAGTGATATATCACTGATAATGTTTAAATTCCTGAATTGCTACCCTGAACTAATTATTTTCAAATAAATAAACAAATTTATGATATCTCAAGTTTTCAAATGATTTATATGCACAATGAAAAAAAGTGTAACGCTTTGAGATGTGTTGAAACATAAATCCCCGCAAGTTGTGTTGTGAAATGTATTGTTTTTCCATTTCTTGGATGAGAGTGTTTTTCTTGTACTAGTTATCCTCATTTTATATGCAAAATACTAGTGTAAGAAAATATTTCTTATTCTCATCATGGTCATTGGAATAATCAGAATATTTTTCTTGATAAAGAAATAAATTCTTATTCCAATAAGTTTCATATATGCAAATATACTAGTTTAAGAAAATATTTCTCACTTTCTTTGAAATAATCAGAATATTTTTCTTGATAAAGAAAAAAATTCTTATTCTAATAAATTTCATATATGCAAATATACTAGTTTAAGAAAATAATTCTTACTTTCATGGAAATAATGAGAATATTTTTCTTGATAAAGAACAAAATTTTTATTCCAAGAAATTTTAAGAAAAAAATTCTTGAGTAGGGACAGGTTTTAAGAAATTGTAGTTGGAGAGGCAAGAAAATTTAAGAAATTTCAAGATTATTAAACATCTTTAATGATATATATCTCTGATACCATTCAAGTGTTCTATACGAAACGTGGTATACAGAATCGATGTATCAAGAAATCTGCAGTGTATAACCACATCAGTTCCTCTGAGTGGCGGGAAGGATGGGCAGCCATCTTTAATTTATGCGAAATCATTAATGATCTCTATCTCTGATACTGTTTGAGTGCTCGATGTAAATAAATAAACAAATTTATGATATCTGAAGTTTTCAAATGATTTATATGCACAATGAAAAAAAGTGTAACGCTTTGAGATGTGTTGAAACATAAATCCCCGCAAGTTGTGTTGTGAAATGTATTGTTTTTCCATTTCTTGGATGGTAGTGTTTTTCTTGTACTAGTTATCCTCATTTTATATGCAAAATACTAGTGTAAGAAAATATTTCTTATTCTCATCATGGTCATTGGAATAATCAGAATATTTTTCTTGATAAAGAAATAAATTCTTATTCCAATAAGTTTCATATATGCAAATATACTAGTCTAAGAAAATATTTCTCACTTTCTTTGAAATAATCAGAATATTTTTCTTGATAAAGAAAAAAATTCTTATTCTAATAAATTTCATATATGCAAATATACTAGTTTAAGAAAATAATTCTTACTTTCATGGAAATAATGAGAATATTTTTCTTGATAAAGAACAAAATTCTTATTCCAAGAAATTTTAAGAAAAAATTTCTTGAGTAGGGACAAGTTTTAAGAAATTGTAGTTGGAGAGGCAAGAAAATTTAAGAAATTTCAAGATTATTACTCTCAGATGAGAAAAATTCAAGAAAAAAATTCTGACATAAGAAATCATATTTTACTGTGTACTAAACACTTATATACGACTAGAAATTTATACACAAACAGAACGAAAATGAGATTACAGCCATACAATTTCAAACAGCTCGACATTATCACCGGCATGTCGCCTTGATTACATCAAAGATACTTGTCATTGAAAGACCTTCAACGAGGTCCAATTACAGATCAAAAAGTAACAGAATTATTATCACAGTCTTGGGAAGCACGACTAGAGAAACATTTTTGAATCTCCACACACAAAACAGTCAAGTGAGAAGTCTCGATTCAGAACAGTATATGATAACGTTAAGCATGACATCCGATGGCGCCCAAAAGAAACATCAAGTTGCTGGCAAGGCTCCGGTATTAATCACACAATGTAAGACTGTCACGTATATACGCCTCAACAGTCGCTGGTGCAAACCAGAGTCAGTTAAGTCTCATTTTCATACCAAAAGAAACACCAACAAAGCAGGTGAGAACAAAATGAAAAATAAAAAATAAATCGGGGCGGGCGGTGATGGGAAACAAGGCATTTTTTATGGGGCCTAAAGCATGCTAGTGGCTTTTCGCATTTAATACCGGCAGGTCTCTAACAGCACTGTCACAATCATCCACAATCACGCTGGCGCTCACCTGAAAAGTATGAAAGCGTGAGGCAAAGCGCAGTAATGTCTCTGAGAACGATTTAGTGACGCAGTGGAAACTGTCAAGGACGGGAGAGGGTCGCCATGAGCTACCTTGAGCGCCAAACCTCGGCGCTTGTTTGTGCATGCACAAAACAAGCGCAGTGGATCGGCGCTCTGACGAGAACGGTGTAATGACGCAGTACAGTCGCCGTGGCAGCGCAAAGCGAACTACATGACCATATCGTGGAAGTAGCAACAACGCATAGCAGCGACTTAGAAATCGTTCCCTGCGACTGGTGTTCGACTGCTGTACGCTAATTGGGCTCTCAATACGTGCCTCTTCCGTTTTTATTGCGCTGTTACTGCACTTCTACGCTTTGTGGGCTTGTTTCCGCTCATTCTACGTCCACACTGCGCTGCCTCTGAGACTCGTTATACGCCCAAGGCGTTGTTTCGACGTTTACAATAGGTTCACAGTGCGTTCTTATCACGATCCCACTTCCACTGACCCCCACACACACATTTTGGTATAAATACAGCTCCATCGTCTTTACACAATCAGTGTGCATCAGTGTGCTCTTCACCATGGCCGCAGACAGGCAGAATGTGCCTCTCGACACTGGAACCTTCCCTCTGGCGGCGAACTTCTTGGTTTTTGGCATGCTGAAAGTAGACTGATGCCCTTGTCGCAGGAGGCTATATTTTTATACACGCCGCACATGCGCAATGAACGAGTTGCAAAAGTATTGAGAACGTAGTGAGAGCGCAGCGGCAGCGACTACGCACTGAGAGCACACAGAGCGCAGTGGGAGCGCAATGAGAGCGCACTGATGATCAAACTGAGAACGCATATGTAAGCTACTGTAAGCTACCTGGTGTCCTGGATTTCACAATTTTTGGCGATGTCATTGCGCTTTGGTGAAAAACGTCCGGGAGCGCAAAGCGGTCGACGGCTGATCGTAGTAGAGTGTGACAGGCGTACAAAGTGACGTCACAAAGTTAGTTCGGCGCTCAAATTTACAATTGTACATATTTCTAGCGCAAAAACTCGGGCCCCTGTACAATAGCAGATTTCGTCTTCAATAAAAAAGAATCAAACCACACTCGTTTCTGTTCAGAGTCAGGACGAGGCAAACCGCTAAATTGCAAACTTGCGCAGCTTCCGATTCACGGACTGTTTCATAATATGAATCAGGTAAAGCCACAGGGGTTCGTTACCGTTGTTAAATGGTTAATCAGGTTGATTACAGGAGGGGGGGGGGGGACGAGAAAGGGAATTCTGCTTTGTTTCTAGCCTTTTGCGTAATCCATATCTGTGATAATAGACCCTCGTAAATCATGTAAACGTAGAATATTTATTTAGTTCGCGTCTGACTTTGCCTAATACATACCGGTATCATTTTTTCACAAACCTAATATTGCTGATGTCTTACAAGAAAAAAAAAATTGTGACAGTCCTTGTGCGAGGCTTTACTCCAATCTTTGTCATTAAGAGACTTCTGCTTGATTAGTTTAGTGACTGACAACCGTATAAACATTGTATTTTTCATGGAAGGCGCCATAATAATGTGCAGCATATGGATATGAGCTTTATGTGACCAATCAAGTGACTCACTCAGAGGGAGATATAGACGATTGGATGCTGATGTGATGTCTATCAACTTAGCTCTTTACACCCCCACCCTCGATACAATAAATCAACTAAATATATTGCGAACAAATGCATATTTAGATTTTCTTCCGTGACATTTGCTGATAGGGCTTAGCTTTGTTTCGGTAATTATATTTCTAGTGAATGTGTCGGTGTAAAGATATTCTGTGCATTTGCAACAGGGTAATCCCTCGTGATGATGCATATCTTGTTATTTGACATGTTCTGGAAGTGAGAGGGAGGGCTGTAGCCAGCGTCAGGCCCATTGTGGCAGCAGGGCAGCCTCACTTGTGGCACCGGTTTTATACAGAGATTTTATAACTGAGGCGATCCACAATACTATTTGTGTTTCCTGTAATGTAATAGCGATTCCCTGCAACAAAAATCTATACTGATATTATTCATAACTATTAATGTACATATCCAATCACGTTACAATTTATAAAACATTGAAAACATTGCGCCGATAGTATTATGAAAGCGATCGGCTAAATCACATCATCTTTCGACCAGAACTAAATACGGTCTTTATATTAAATAATATTAAATACACTTCAGCTTGGATGCTGAGTCAAAGCTAAATTATGGTTTTGATCGGTTATATCTATGAAAGGAGGTGTTCGGTTTGACCGAATTTTTTTCCTCAGCGTGTTGCGTTTAGAAACTGAAAAAAAAATTTGCTCGTGTTTACTTGAAAAGTTATCAGTTTGAGAGGGAAAATGCTGAATTTTCGTATTCTGTATTTTCACCAAGAAAAGATAAGTCAAAAAAATATTACGAGTGTTATAAAATGGGCATTTGTTTGTTTTTGGAAGTTTTGGTGATATTCTTGGAGGGAATTTCCTTTATATGTAAAATATGACATCTTTAACCAAAACGAGTCAAAGATATCTAAATTCGGTAGGTTTGACCATATATCATATTGAAAAGTCGCTTTGGTTAAAGGTGTCATATTTTCATAATATAGAAATATGTCAAAATGCTTCAGTATGATATCAAGGCCTGTTAGGCCAATAACTGGAAATTCCTGGTTCACAGCAGTTACTGAAATTCTTCAATGTGTCTACACTTCATTACAATATGACTAAACTGATACTTGTTTCTTCATTACCGCTAATGCAGATGATTACAGCACTGCAACTAAAATATTATCTCTTTTCATTCAATAAATGACCCTGTACAGGAGGTGATACTTTGCTTTCCCAAGCGATTATATTTGTGCCAATATGTTTTATTTTGTGGTTACTTCCTTATCTATTGTTACACCCGTCCTGAGCTTTTGGCAAACATTTGAAAATTTCGAGTCCGTTGATATAATAATTTTACTGGTCATTGTAGGTAAATAGATGGTTCATTCAAAAGAATATATATGGTGAGTGTTTGAAACAGAAATTATAATTAGACTGGCCTCGACTGGCTGACAAGTAGTTGGGAATACCTGAGCATTACGTCACAATATATCGGCCGGCTCTGAGCGAGACAATAGACCAACGGCGAGTGACACTGGAGGGAAAAATACCCATCTAAAGCGAACACCTCCTTTATAAAACTATAA
>JAVTVY010035401.1:0-13618 GCA_036873755.1 Hanleya hanleyi | reverse complement strand
GCCGCATGGACCCATGTACTAAAAAACCACAATGAAAGTGTGACTGAGATACATAATTCTCTAGATAACGACTTTACAACGAAAATCATATGGATTAAGAATACTGGTCAGCGATACAGTTTGATTTTTTTTTTAACATCATGATAACTTGCCGGCATCATTGAGAACTGTTGACCGCTTCTCCCTTGTAAGAAACTTGCCTGTGTTTATGTATACTGCGATTGTTGTTGTGTTTTTTTTGGTGTTTTTTCCTATTTATATAAACTTATCCTAAGTTCATAAAAAAACAAACGTCTTTTTATTCCAGCTCAATCTCCTTCATATGACAGCTGTGATCTTTTACTTAAGCTCCAGATCCATCATCACATAAGCTTTCATTTGAAACAGTCGATAACAGAATCCATCCAGTGGGTGTAAACTACTGTGAATATGGTCCTTATAAACGTGCAGGTCATTCGCTTAACAGAGAGATACGGGCGACAGACAGATACATAATCAAACAGATACACTCAACGGCTCCAGACAAGATACCCTCCCAAAACTAATGTGTACAAAAAGTACAGTGTACTTTTATACATTTCACTGATGCAACAAGAATCATGCACAGTTGTATGTATAATATATATACAGTCTGTGGTAAGCAAGAAATCTCGAGATAACCAAAAAAATTTACACGGTTAATGTGTATACATTTTACAAATGGTAAACAGTTTGGTACAGAGCGTTGGTTTGGTACAGAGCGTTGGTTTGGTACAGAGCGTTGGTTCTGAGATGTGTAGAAATCCTTACCGATGTCGACTTTTTTAAATTTGTCATCTTCAGTTAGACTTTAAATTACTCCTGTTATTCACACGATTTTTTTGTGTGATCTGACATGCTGTTTACAAAAACTACAAAGTCTTTTTTTTTTTTTTTTTTTTTTTCAGTTAAGCCCTGGATTAACCACTGGGCATTTATTAATCTTATGACCACGAATTGTACAATTTCACAGTTATGCCCAAGTGATCCAGGCTAACTTATAACCGCGTAATATATTACACTACATCAATCCTTTTAACATTACATTACGTTAGTATATATTACGTTGCTATGAAAAATAGCCCTATATCAAAATACTCATACTATCACATGATATATCATTTACGGTATGCAAATGGTGGAAAAAAAGACATTTATACAAGTAAACGTTTATATACATATACACGCACACATATATATATACACACATATATACATAAGCACACACACATATATATATTATATATATACATGTATACATATATACACATACACACACACATATATATATTCATATATAATACGCGGTTTGTCCACGTGGTCTAAGCTAATTAATAATAACATATTACGTTATCTTATACTATATTACACTACCCTACATTACATTACATAGTATTACGTAAGTGAACATCCCAAAATATATCTACAAGTGTGCCCTAGTATCACATAAAATCTTAGACACAATTATATATCCGTGCCCTCACATGATGTCATGTCATTTACATTACATTCATCCCAGATGCATATTAAAAGAAAGGAGAACAAAAATAATAAGATATTTGTTTGTTTCTTTGTTTGTTCATTCATTCCATAAATACTATTCAAAAGAGTTCTGTGGACATGACGTGAAGGTACTACCACGGGCATCTTCACATGCCGATAAAGTTACACAGTACGCGTAATTTATTACGATTCTGCATTGCGCATACATACATTGTGGATAGCATTATTATTGTATAATTTCTAATAATTTCGTAATTTCGTCCTCTACAGGGCTTCCTTTTTCTGTTGAGATTAAGGAGAGATATGAAAAAGCCGAAAAAAAGGAAGAGAAAAAAAAATAATAAAAAAATAAAAAAAATAAAAATAATAATAAAAAAAAATAATAAAAAAATAAAAAAAATAGAGAGAGAGAGAGAGAGAGAGAGAGAGAGAGAGAAAAGAGAGAGATATAAGCAAAACAAAACGATATGCCCCACCCTGACTTGCGTTATTATCACGGTTTGGCTGCTCGCTTGCCTCACACTCAATTTCTTACACGGTGTGTACGCTTACTCGCGTGAATTTAGCAATGGGCCCCATTTTGTTTCGAAGGTAAGACGATGTCCATTCAAAGTGGCAATATCCATTTCAATATTTTTTGTTTTATTGATCAATTCTTGAATTGCATCCCAAGTCGAAGGCTTGCCCCTAACTCTGTTAGAGAAAATTGAATATTTGATTAGAACAATCAAGTGATTTAGAAGCGAAGAAATTCGTTTGTCACCTAACAGTACGCTAAACTTCGCATTTACAGGTGTGTCCGGATGTGGAATTATGGCTTCACGTACCCAGGCCCAGAAGAGGGCCCATATTTCTCTAGCGCATCTGCAGTGCCAAAAAAGATGCGTTATCGTTTCTGCTTCCTCTCCACAGTAGCTACATTTATCTGTTACGGATTTTCCCCACTTGTGCAAAAGAACATTTGTTTCCAAGATATAGTGATTTATTTTATATTGAAAATATTGGAGTTTTGTTTCCGAGGTTATACTAAATGCGTTTTGATAGATACTCGACCAGTCTAACATTCCTTCTGAGCCATCCAAAACTGTTTCCCATTTTGTTTGACTCTTGGTAGGGGGCTCTTGGATTGCTCTGACTAGTAACTTGTAAACGAATTTCAAAGAATTTTGGTTACGAAGTTTAGTAATCAGGCGATCTGCAGATTTTCGTTCATGTGTTCCAGTTCTGGCCACTTTCACCTTTGGAATATTGTGTACCACTGCGTAATAAACCAAGAAGTTTTTCCGTTTTATATCAAATTTTTTCACAAAGTCGTTGAATTTCAAGAAAGATTGATTTTCGTTAACGAGATCCTTCACGCATTTGGCCCCAGCTGTATACCACAAATTGACCTCTTTCCATTCTGAAAATTGAGCATAATTGTATAAAAGTTCGTTTTCAGCTGAAAAAATTTCCTTGCCATGGGCTTTTAAACATCTAAGCCAGGCAGATAGAACATCCCTCCAGAACTTATTTTTGATAAAGTTTGAAACACATGATATTCCGTTAATGGTTAAGTCCCAAATCTGAGTTCCCAGTGGAGGAAATATTTCGTACATAATCTCTGCTTGGAATTCCGTGAAGGAAAGGGATCGTTTGACCCACTGAATTTTTAAGGAATCGATGAAAGATGGTACATGTATCATCTTTAATCCACCCTCATCGTATTGGCCTATCAAGGTTTTCCGCTTCACTTTATCCGGCGCCCCGCCCCATATAAACTCGTAAAATATTTTTTGCAGACTGTTCTGAAAATCTATAGACGGGTTTGGTAAAGCAGAGAAGAGGTGTGTAAGGAGCGGGAGGGCGAAGGTTTTAATAACTGTTATTTTTCCAATAGGAGATAATCCGCGTTTCAGCCAGGATCCCAATAGCCTCCGTATATTGCTCAATTTGGATTGATAGTTTTTTATATACAAAGTCTTGATATTGTGGAGAAAAGCGAACAAAGTTGGAAATGCACGGTCACTTACCTGTCACCCTATGCTTGTGGTTGGCCCTCAAATTGAGATGTTTGAATGTATACATCTACATCTAAACTTATATATATATAATTAAGTATATTTTGCCATTCTAAATGTAATCTGAGTGTAACGTAGTTGTAAATATTTTAGTTTGTACATTGGCATTGTAATACCATGAGTTAGATGGATTGTCGGGGTAGTTTTTTTTTGTGAAGCATTATTACGTAGAGCTTAAGAAATTAATGCAGTTTTCATATTAGTTTCCTGCGCATCTGTTCTGAGCTATGGGGGTGGGGTATGATAACCCAGCTCATGAAGAGACAGTTCGGCATATATATTCGAACGGTTTCTGCGCACTGTGATTACATCCTCTGTCCTATATCATCTTGTATGTTATTATATGGTTTAACCCTACCAGGTCTGTGGGGGCCAAAATGGCCCCCCTACTAAACTTTCTGCGCTATCTCCGGAACGACAAAAAATGGAGAGCGGAAACTCCGTGACTTTATAGTTTATCATATTGGGGTCATTTTGAGCCTACTTGCATAACCCCCATACACACACTCCCCCCTCCCCGAGCAGAGGGTCATGGGTAAATTCAAGATGGCGGCCACGTGGGATACCAGAAAAGTGATGTTTTCGTCATATTTCTTCAAAATTTCTGCTTTTCCGCGCTGAAAAGTGAGCAAAAACAATTTTATTTAATATATACTAATTTATTATGCGTTTTTTGTGGAGAAATTGCATAAATAAAACATTCGGAAAACCTGACCAAAAAATGCCGTTTTTGAAAATGACGTAACTGTGACGTCATCAAAGCGGCCATCTTGGATTTTTCATTTGATGAAGCTTTGGGTATAGTGTGTGGTCGGTTTCATTTAGCTAAGGGGTAAAGAAAAGTCCCCCCCCCCCGGCCTGGATAGGTTCCAAAAAGCCCAGGTCATGCAGATAAAGTTAAGTAGTTCGATTTTCAGCGTTGGGATTAATGCGATACAATTGAGCCAGTGAGATATCACCCGCCAGTCACTGATTCTATTACGAGTGTGTTGTAAAAGAGTACCTGAGATACAACACATATCACGAATCGTTAGATTCTTGGTATGTGCTTTAGAATAGGTTAACCGGAAGATTATACTGTGAAGTCATGTGACTCTGTCAGTATGTCGGCACCTCTTCCCACTTCCCTTATATGTGTTGTAATTTTTACCTGTATATGGCGAGATTCTGCTGGTGGACGTTTCGTCCCCGACGCCCGCCCCCTGTACAGACCTTTTGGTCTTTGATATATGTTGGCATTTGTGGGAAGTTGATGCTGGGTCGACATCGGGCCTTACAGACTAGTGTTTTGTGTTACATGCCGTCATTTTCATCTGACGACGATACAGCTCACCAATCCCAAGTGTACGAGTTGTCACAGCGAAACAGCTCACCAATTACCAATATACGAGTTGTCAGAGCATTTTCATCATAGCTCTCTAGATTGGTATCTAATACCGCTTATGCCGGTGCTAGGGGCTGTGTGGTCATATCATCCAGGTACAATAAAAGCGTACCTGAGATACAACACATATCACGAATCGTTAGATTCTTGTTATGTGCTTTAGAATAGATTAACCGGAAGACTATACTGTGAAGTCATGTGACTCTGTCAGTATGTCGGCACCTCTTCCCACTTCCCTTATATGTGTTGTAATTTTTACCTGTATATGACGAGATTCTGCTGGTGGACGTTTCGTCTCCGATGCCCGCCCCCTGTACAGACCTTTTGGTCTTTGATATATGTTGGCATTTGTGGGAAGTTGATGCTGGGTCGACATCAGGCCTTACAGACTAGTCTTTTGTGTTACATGCCGTCATTTTCATCTGACGACGATACAGCTCACCAATCCCCAGTGTACGAGTTGTCACAGCGAAACAGCTCACCAATTACCAATATACGAGTTGTCAGAGCATTAACATCATAGCACTCTAGATTTGTACCTAATACCGCTTATGCCGGTGCTAGGGGCCGTGTGGTCATATCATCCAAGTTGCCACATGAACAGGTACAATAAAAGCGTATCTGAGATTCAACACATATCACGAATCGTTAGATTCTTGGTATGTGCTTTAGAATAGGTTAACCGGAAGGCTATACTGTGAAGTCATGTGACTCTGTCAGTATGTCGGCACCTCTTCCCACTTCCCTTATATGTGTTGTAATAATTACTATATGCGATATTTATTCACAAACACAATGCTAGTAGGACACACAACGTAATTTCAGAAAAAAAATGAAAATGTAACATGCATACGATAATGGTCCGTATAAAAACGACCAGCAATGTATTGTTCAAGTCTGACCATTTTAATTAGTCGTCTACTTTTGAGCCTGTTAAAAAATCAGAATTTAGCTCCTCATTATTATTGGTTAGCAGCATGTATAACAAACAAAACTACACCTCCGTGATATTGATAATGTATCATTCTTGAAATGACATAGCAATTCTCTCTGTATTAACTCAAAATAGTTGTTTCATGTATCGGGGTTCAATTACAACAGATGGTTGTGTCACATATATCCCATTATTATACTTCATGTCAGATTTGTTTATCCTGATTGGTTGGAACTCGGTCACATGACGTTTTGTAAATAGAGATTATTGATACCCATTTCATATCGGTCCTGGTATCAGCCCGAGACCCCCATATCAGCCATAGGTGATGTTCAACTCGTGCTTAGCACTCGTTAAATATGCTCTGTCAAATTGCCAAATGTTAAACCGCACACACCACTTACTGAGAGCTTTGTCCAAGTGAACGCCAATACATGATGACATCGTCGTATGCAATTCAGTATCAATTCACTCCTGATACATGAACAAACTATAGTGGAGTTTTATATTGAAAGAATGACAAAAATATTTTCAGAGTGATATATTATCAATATCAGGGAGTAACGGTAGCCTTTTTGTAGAATACATTTTGTTATACACGTCACAAAACAAAATAAGAAAAATCATGCGGAGCTAGCCCTTTATGTTCAAAAGCTGCAAACAACTAATTAAAGTGTATATACTTTAGTTGACATTAACAGTACATGTTCAGCAAATCCTGTGCAACGCTATTATTAACGAAGTTGAGATCCAAGTCCTTAATATAGTCTCAGAAATAAATGTTCGCTAATCGTGACAAATGTGGAGCGATTCGTGCACAAAGGGTTCCGTGGTACAGAAATATATGCTTTAGATAATACTACACGTGGATGTCATGAATCAAGCGTTAACAGGAAGAACTCGGCAGTATCGTGACTACAATTACTTTAAAAATACTCCGAGATATTTCAGTCTCAAGAAAATAATGGCGCAGCGGCAGTTACTGATATTTATCGCGTCTCAAGATTGTTCAAGCACTTTGTGGAAGCGGACGAACGTTAGTGCAAAAAAGGTATTCAGCCTGAAAAAGAGTTATTTATGATCGAATTTCCTCTTTGGTGAAGTTTGTATTTTTGACAGAAGATAGACCCACATTACGAGTTCGAGAAATCGTTTAAAGATTGAAACAACAGTTTTATTTATTTGTTATTCAGTATGAGGTGAAATGCACATTCTTTTTGAAAACCGGTATCGTCGGAACTGAACAATAAAAGGTGTCAGGTATATATATATTAAAACATCATGACCGATCAATTTAATATTTTTCTCTGCGCATTAAAATGCTGGTTCACCGTAACAATATGTAATGTTAGAACCATCAGTACACTAGAGGATGTGCATGATATATTTAGGCAGAAATACAAGCAGTAATCAAAGCCTAATTTTCATCAAACACTATTTTATTATGATAATTTTCGCCATGCAAATAATCGTACACAAAGATTGACTCGCTGAATCCAGTGAATAATACAAGATTTAAGGGTTTTGGAATCTGCATTGACAGTGGGTCATGAACACATAATATCCAGGAGCTGTAATAATGGCATTTCAAATCATTCCTCTACCCTCGACTGTTACTAGGAGTTTATCTTTCATTCACCCAATATATGTGCGACTCTAAGCGCCGGCATACATATTGATAGACGTATACACATTATGTTGGCTTAGGTTTATCAGAATGATATCCTTATCGTAGAAGTGTACATGGAATCTTAGAATGTACCCATCTGGGTCTTTCTCGAAATGTGTTGAAGACCTTCAAATATTATATGTATGTAACAAGAGGAACATTGGATAAAGGACTCGCGCTTCGCGTTCGGCAATGACAAGAGCGGATAGTGATAGTGACTATGGTCGGCATTCTGCAGGATATAACATGATCATCCGTTGCGAATTCCTCCTGGTAAAAGGACTAGTACACGGGGTAGTAATTGCTCTTCAGTACAATAACGACAGAAAGTTAGTTGTGTTGGCTTCGCGTTTTTCCTTGTCAATATGATGCGAATAATTCGAAGTCAGTTATCAGTGGATCGAGCTGTTTGTATATAGCAAAGGGCGACAACACACTGCACTGCTTCAACGGAGTCTAGTTTTCTTATGGTATGAGGCTGCTTTCAATCATTTGACATTTTGACAAGACTTTGGGCAACAAAATAATATCCAAATTTATAACTAGACCGGATTAGACTACGAAGTAGCCACTTTCACCACCCATATTCACCAACGAAATGCGGGACAATCTCTGGCTAATACTATAACGAGACAGAGAACTTTTAAGTGTCAAGGTGCCCCATTGCGGAATTTTTTTACCTGGAAACATTCGCTATAGGCTATCTCTTAACGCTTTGCAAGTGGAATACCATACAAGTGTAATTGCAATTCTGATTTTAGCCAGAATTTTATTGTCTTTCTTCTATAGGACCTCTTAATATATTTGAACAGTTTAATTACTTTATATAGTTACTTCAATTAATTACTTTATTTATTTACTTTATTTAATAGAGTTGCTTTAATAGTTAATAGTTAAGCAATGTTAAGCACTGTTAAGCACTGTATGACAGTGCGCCAATGAAAAGCAGTTATTTAGGGGGTTGGCTGCCTTGTCTAAATATATTGAATAAATAAGTAACTAAATCCAACTTCGTTTATGGCATTGATGCAATTTCGCTGTTTTACTGTGATCATACCGTTCCTTCATCAAGATGACGTCAGTATTGAATCATTCATAACCATTTACCTGCCTCCTATTTACACGCGTCATCGTATGAAATGGACTGTCCCCAACATTTTATATCTGAGGCTCTCTGAAAACGAGAGAGGAATAAAAGATGTTTGAGTGAAACTTTTCTTGTGTTGCAAGTACGACACGACGTATCTAAAGTCACACCCCAAATCGACAAGCATCATGCAGTATAGTCCAGGTTAATCGCAATAATCCGGTTGAAAAAACACAGTAGTTGCGTGCTCAAGAATCCGCTGTTGCATACAGTAAACATAACGGATGACAGTCTATGCATATACAAACGTCTAGTCCGTTGTCCAACGCCTTGTGTATATACGCCGGCCTCTAAATGCCGAACAAAGATGCCAAGTATTATCAATTAAAAAGCCATGACCTTCATTGAAGCAAATGGGCCCATTCTCGATCTTGCAAATATTTTGAAGAAAGAATACGTATAGTATTCGCACCGCGCCTCTGCGCCAGCAGACTAAACTGATTACTATGTGACATGCGTATAATTAGGGCAGGAGAAACACATCAGCATTTCATAAACGTATGAGTTTATGAATATATTGTCCATTGCTGAACTGAATATGTAGGAAATCACTTGAATGTTTGAAGCATAGGAGCTTGATTACCCACTTTCACAATGGTATGAATATATAATATCGGCTCTATAGGAGCTGTGCTACTACTCAATCTATTAGAGGGGTAGTAAATGTGCGCAATCTAGATTCCGATCTCCGAACTTCTTTTGTGAAAGCTTGGGTGGCTGAGTGGTTTAGAGTGCTAGCATTCACTGCTCTGGCGATTTGGTACCAGACTATGAGGGTACGGGACTGATCCATCCAGCACAAGTATTTATATTTTACCAGGAAACTGTCATCCTAAGAATATTTGGAAATAAGCTTGATTCGTCAGTTTCTAGACGTGCATTTCTCTTTACTGAGCTCCAACGTCAATTCCAATTTGATTGTGACAATTTTCAATTTGAGTGTAAAAATTACCTTTTCTAACATATCTAAAATGATACCGGAGGTGGATGGATTATATAACGTCACTGTCTGAAATCATTTGATTTCATTCACACTTTGTTTTTGATCGCAGTCTTCTCATTATCGCCGGCTATTGATTATACTTTTGATAAGGACACAATCGCGGGCCTTTTATGAAAGCGCTTTTTGTTTTATGGCATTATCCTAGAGAGTGACGATTAATGTATTTCATGTATGCTACTTCTTGAAGAAAATTTATTCCAATTTTCTCTGATATACTATGAATCAGTGTGATTGAAAAAGTAGCAATATCGACAGGAACATTCATGTGAAAGGGGATTTGTTCATGAGAAGGGAGAACATGATTGATGAGATCTTCCGCTGTGCATTTGTATTTTTAATAGTCGCATTTTCTGAGCTGAAGCATGATAAGGTTGGGGGGCCGAAATGCCCCCCCAATTATTTGTCTTACCCTTGGGGTAGGGGGTTGAAACTTACCACATTATACCCTTGGGTCAAGATCTACCAGAAAATGTAAACAAATCCAAGATGGCCGATTCGATGACGTCACAGTGACGTCATTTCCAAAAACGGCATTTTATGGTCGATTTTAAGGTCGGATTTTCCGAATTTTTTATTTACGCAATTTCTCCACAAAAACTGCATGATAAATTAGTAAATAGTGAAGTGATGTGAAATAAAATAGTTTCTGCCCACTTTTCATCGCGGAAAAGCAGAAATTTTGAAGAAATATGACGAAAACATCACATTTCTGGTACCCCATGTGGCCGCCATCTTGAATTCACCCATGATCCACTACTCGTGGGGTTATACAAAAAGGCTTAAAATGACCCCAATATGATAAACTATAAAGTCAAGGAGTTTCAGCTCTCCTTTTCTTGTCGTTCCAGAGATAGCGCAGAAAGTTTGGTAGGGGGGCCATTTCGCCCCACCCCCCGGCCAGGTAGGGTTAAAAACATTATCAACTCTTTAGGTACAGGTATATTCCGTTCAAGGTACAATCAGGCTTTACATGTAAATCTATACCAGGCCTGAGCGATTTGGAGGCTGTCCCCTATTTATTTTCGATACCCCCCTTGGGGTAATGGGCTGAAATTTTCCACTTTATATATCTGGCTCTACAAGAAAATATAAAAAGACGAGAGATCCTGAAGGATCTTGGCGCCCACCATTGTCCGATAATTGTAAGCTAATGACAAGAGGATCTTTTTGTCCATTGTTACTAAGAACAAACGATTGATTTGTAATTTTGTTTGCAGAATTTCGAACTTGAGTCAAAAAGATCGAAAAAGGGACACTGGAAAACACCAAGATATTACCTTTCTAAGTTTCAGGAGTTTCAAGATTTCTAGAAACTTCACTTGATGTCGGTTGTTATAATACAAGTGAAATGAGCAAAGTTAGTGTGAAAGTAAATGTCCGGAGAATCCTTCGTCTTCGTTTTGTAGTATTTTTTTTTTTGCACGTGCCATCATTGGGTACTGGAAGCGAAGACAAATCTCTTTTGACACTTTGGCATGAGCTATGAAACATACTTAAGATTTTATAATTGGGAATGAATGCTACTGCTAGTTTGAGATATCTCTTTTCAGATACCATGCTCGAAAACCGTAAGATGATACAAAACTTAATACTGAAGGGATCCGGTCCGTGCGGTAATGTTGAAATCTTGAAAGTGTCTGAATCCTGATTATCAAAACACGCAGTAGTCTACAGTTGTCCCGTAGTGACGTTGTATCACAAGAGTGACGTCCCTTCGTGTTGCCGACCCGTCGGCAGACGAAATGGTGGAGCATTTCACTTGCAACGCCATGGACTAAAGTAAAGTGGTTTAAAATTTGAAGAAATACATTTTCATTCGGAATCATTTGAACTCCTTGAGATAGAAGGTGAAGGTATGCATATTCTCTATAGTAATACATAGAATATGCCCCACTGTTTGATCCGTCGACTCTTGTGATACAAAGTCACAACTCGGAGAATACCGTATTAATTTGAAGCGTAACTTGGATTTTCGAATCGGACCAAAAAAGGTATCTTGCATAACTAGGCCCCATGTGGGTCGTGTGTATCAAATTTCAGAAATATCCATGAAGTAGTTTCTGAGAATTCACGATAACAATGTTTCAAGGGGAAATTCAAGACGGCCACCTGGCGGCCATATTGGATATTCGAATCGGACCAAAAAGGGTATCTTGCACAACTAGACCCCAAGGGGAACCAGAGTACCAGCTTTGAGAAAGACGCATGCAGCACTTCCTGAGAAATCACGATAACAAAGTTTCATTGGAAAATCCAAGCTGGTTGCCTGGTGGCCATATTTGATTCCGAATCGGACCAGAAAAGGTATCCTGCACAACTAAACCCCATGGGAAACCTGTGTACCAAATTTGAGAAAGATCCATGAAGTATTTCCTGAGAACTAACGATAACAAATTTTCATGGGAAAATCCAAGATGGCTGCCTGGTGGCCATACTGGATTTTCGAATCGGACCAGAAAAGGTAAATAAACTTTTTTAGAAAGATCTATGCAGTAGTTCCTGAGAAATTGGAATAACAAAGTTTCATGAAGAAATCCTAGATGGCCACCTGGTGGCCATATTGGATTTTGGAATCGGACCAGAAAAGATATCTTACCCAACTAGACCACAAGAGGAACCTGTGTACCAAATTTGACAAAGATCCATGCAGTAGTTCCTGAGAATTCACGATAACAAAATTTCAAGGGGAAATTCAAAATGGCCGCCTGGTGGCCATATTCGATTTTCGAATCGGACCAAGAAAGGTATTTTGCACAACTGAACCACAAGGGGAACCTGTGTACCAAATTTGAGAAAGATCCGTACAGTAGTTCCTGAGAAATCGCGATAACAGGAATTGTTTACAGACGGACTGACGGACGGACGGACGACGGACCACGGACGAAAAGCGATTTGAACAGCATGGTGGGCTAAAAATCCAAGATGGTCCCAAAGATAACGACATAGTGACGTCATCTTGTCGTAATTACAAGCGTCTGGTCCGTCATTCATAATTCAGCCGTCGTCCACTAGAGAATATCCGCGTCCATAATCCAAAGACCTTTTCCATATTCCATATAACAGTATTAGCACCAAATTCAAAAAGACAATCATAGTATACATAAACATAGGCTTGCTTCCTGCAAGAGAGAAGCGATCAACAGTTTTCAATGAATCCGGCAAGACATCATGATGTTCCAACAATATCAAATCCGTGTCGCTGATCAGTATTCTTAATCCATAATATACGTTGTAAAGTCGTCATCTAAAGAATGATGTATCTCAGTCACGCTTTGATTGTGACTGTTCATATGAGTATCATGAGGATCTTGAAGTACATGGGTTCATACGGCCCCTAGCTCCGGGTTAAGCGGAATTAGACACAAGTTACGAAACGTAACGCCATAGATCTTGCACGCTACGCTCGTATTTTGCTATCAGCATGCGACAGCCATTTTTTGCCTATTTTTCGATATTATCTCTCAAAAACTAATAAATAAGATAGAAAATAATTAGTTTTGGCAAATTAAATTGTTATTGTGCCTTTTTAGGCAAGCAATATGAAAAAATGGATAGAAAATATTTTTGTTTAAAACCTATTTTCTGGGGACACATCGTGGCCGCCATGTTGAATCATTTTGATCATTTGCACCTAGGATTATGCGCCAATAAGATTTGCGGAAAAGTCAGAAAGTTTCAGATCACTTGTTCTCTTCGTTCCGAAGCTGCGTGAAAAGTTGGTATGGGGACATAATGCCCCGATCCTCTCCTCATCCATGCAGACCAGATAGGGTTAACACACATCTCTTCGTTTACAGAGTTGAAAAATGATACCACAGATTTTTAAACATCCACTTTCAAAATGATCAATGCTTCTTGTGGAAGGGGTCGAATTGGTAGGATTATTGAACTTTTGACCTT